>VUQG01028338.1:1902-15167 GCA_015106755.1 Etia nguti | reverse complement strand
CCGGCTGAACAGGAACTCGCTATGCCAGCAGGTCACGTGTAGCATCCTCCTCCTCCTCCTCCTCCTCCTCCCCCATTTCCTCCTCCTCCCTCCTGTCGGCTGTTGTCGGGTCTGATGGAGTGCCGCGAGGCCGTCGTGTCCTATCTGAGCTGGGGTCTGGTGGTGGGTGGGGGGGCTTACCTGTTGCGGCAGATGCAAAACTGCGCAGAGTACGGCCGCTACGCGCCCACGCAGGCACACTGCTGCTCGGCCAGGCTCGGCTGGTTCTTGCAGGAGGTGCCGGCTCTCCTGGTGCCGCTGCTGCTGCTGCTGCTGCTCCCCGCGGAGACCGGGAGCGGGACTGGGAGGAGGCTGCTGGTCGGCACCTTCATGCTGCACTACTTCCACAGGTAAGGTCTCATGCTCGCGTGCAGCAGAGAAACACTCACGATGTTAACTTCTGATTATTCAGACTGTCGAGGCGCTGCTTCCACTGTGCGTGAACTCAGACTGAACAGCTGATCTTACTGTGAGTGGGGATGAAGTGCATCAGTCAGGTAACCACAGCTGATCATTAGACTGAGCGCTGAGGCTCCTCCATCAGCAGCTGTGTGCCTCAGACTTTGGTCTGTTTTAGTGGAGTTTCACAGTAAGAGCCTGCTGAAGTCATGAAACAAGAAGTTTACCTACGATGTCTTCAGTATTTAATTCAGCTCAGTTTGGTTTTATGTAAAGCACCAATTAACAATAACAGTCATGCTGACAATATGAAAATGCTGCTGTAATATTTGAGAGGATTCTACTGGCACAAATGGGAAAAACCACAGCAGCGGTTGTGGCAGCTCATCGCTCAGCCTGCCCTGTAATTATCGAACACAGACTTTCTGTTAATTCACAGAAAATGTCTTTTTCCACCGCTGCAGACCTGTTTCTGTTATTATTACTGTCACAGTGAAAAAAACATGACCTTTCCAAAATGTCGTCCCTCCTTCACATGAACAAAGTTGTTCAGCGGGCTGGATCGGAGTCCTGATTCTGGCCCCTGGGCTTTGTTTGACACCCCTGCTCTAGAGAAAGTGCTTAACAGGGCGAGAGCTGGCGAGGTGATGGATGACATCACTGTTTGATTGTTAAACAGATGGAGTAATGACTCCCTGGGTATCTTTAATAGAGCCAAGTCAGAGCATTTACGAACACCCTGGTCCTTTCTTTAACTTTGCCTTCTGAGCTGCTCCACCTAAAACTGTGGAAGTGCAGATTCACGCATGTTTGAGACGTGGCTGAAGGACGTCTGTGTGAACTCTCTGTATTATCCAGCTCAGTCTGAGCTCTCTCAGCAGCTCTGTGAGGATGTTCAGGAATATTTCTCCAGGCTTTTTGAAGGACATTCAAAGCTCTTCTTTGGATGTTTCTTGTTCTAGGCTCCAGTACGTCACCTGCTCAAGTCTGCCAACTTGTGAATATTGTCCTGTCGTCTCGTCTCACAGAAAATTAAAAGAATGACACAGGAAACACATGACTTTAAAAAATAATCAAATTAAAGCGCTATTAGTATTTAAACCAAAAACTAATATGCAAATAGGAAATGTTTGTACGTTAGCATAATGTACACACATTACTATAAACATTACTGTATGGTTTTATGTTTAACATAACAGTACTACATGGTATTAACGCAACGCACTAACTTAACTCTCCAAAAGTGATCCATTTAAAGCTGACGTCACAGCTCCAGGGAGCTCGTGCACTGCAGCAGCGCCGTCGTGGAAGGAAAACTTTCACATTTTTAAAATCTCTGTTTCTATTTTCTTCCATCCTCCTGTTTTGCCTTTCGTGCTGCGTTCCTCTTCTTAGTATCGAGGGCAGTCTTGGCAGACGATAGAGGCGATATGCCCACATAGCTTCCTGTAGTGTATTGCAGTTACAAGAACACATTTATGTGGTATTAGTATATGGAGCGTCGACAATAAAATTTAATTTCAATGAATTTTATGTATATTTTATACATTTATAGTTGAAGATATAAAATGAAATATCCAAAAGAAATAAATATAAAATTTATTTATTTCATCAATTAAGCAGATAAAATTCCCTTTTCATCCCACAGGATTATTCATAAGTTCTAGTAATATGCCAGCTGCAAGATGCAAACAAATGGCACTGCACTGCGAATTCTCACACCCTATTTCAGAGACACTGCAATCACTTAACCTGTCAGCCAAGCACTGCATGGCTGGGTGGACTAACTGAAACAAAACTACAAGTAAATCAAAAGAAAAAGGATAGCAGAGAGAGCCCAACAACAGAGGCCAAACAAAGTCATCAATTTAAAACAAGCAGAAAAGCCCAGACCTCCCTCTCCCCAGCCACCTCCACCGTTTACGGGGGAACACCAAGACGTTCCCAGGCCAGCCGAGAGATATAATCTCTCCAGCGTGTCCTGGGTCTGCCCCGGGGCCTCCTCCTGGTGGGACATGCCCGGAACACCTCAACCAGGAGGCGCCCAGGAGGCATCCTTGTCAGACTCTGAGCCCCTCCCGGATGGCTGAACTTCTCACCCTATCTCTAAGGGAGAGGCCAGCCACCCTTTGGAGGAAGCTCATTTTGCCGCTTGTAGCCGTGATCTCGTTTTTTCAGTCATTACCCACAGCTCGTGACCATAGGTGAGGGTAGGGGCGTAGACCAACTGGTAAACTGAGAGCTTTGAAGCACCTCCTGAAGCACCTCCCACAGGACACCCTGAGGGACAAGGTCGAATGCCTTCTTCAAATCCACAAAACACATGTAGACTGGTTGGGCAAATTCCCATGCCCCCTCGAGTACCTTGGGAAGATAAAGAGCTGGTCTACTGTTCCTCGAAGGTGACATAACCACATTGTTCCTCCTGTATCCTAGGTATGACTAACGAATGGATTCTCCTTTCCAGCACCCTGACATAGACTTTCCCAGGGGCCCGAAGAGTGTGATCTCCCTATAGTTGGAGCACACCCTCCGGTCCCCTTTCTGGACCCTCACCTATCGTCATGAGCTTGATCACAAGCGACACAAGCTGCAGAAATGAGCTTTCTCCACAAGGTGGATGGCCTCTCCCTTAGAGAGAGGCTGAGGAGCTTGGCAATCCGAGAGGAGCTCAGAGTAGAGCCACTACTCCTCCACATCTAAAGGTGTCAGTTGAGGTGGTTTGGGCATCTTACTAGGATGCCTCCTGGGTGTTTCAGCCGTGTCCGAAGGAGGCCCCAGGGTGGCCTTGGAATGCCTCAGGGTTCCCCTCGATAAACTGGAGAGGGGGGTTTGGGCATCCTTGCTTAGGCTGCTGTCCCCATAACCCGGCCATGGGGGCTTCCATAAGCGGAAGAAAACGGGTGGATGGATGGATGGATAGGCGATTAAGCCATGTTACCATTTCCCATATTATAAACTATGATAAAAACCGTCACAAGCGTAAATAATGAGTTTCCATTAAAACAGGTAACCCTAAACTCCAGTTAAACACCCACGCTACTACCCTGCACATTTTCCTTGTTGGTCTCTCCTGGAACATTTAAATAGGGCTTCCTGACTGTGATGTGACCCTAAACTGGATAAACGGTGAGAAGAAATCCCTGCGGTGATTACATAAAGATTTCCATTATTGTTGGAACAGGCTGTCAGGCTGAGCTCGTTCACATTCCAGGGCTGCATTCAGCCACACATAAACTCTTTGTTACCAGCGACAGCGAATATATCATGTGCACTTACTTATAATAGAGCTGCTGATAGGCACAGCCTTCAGTCTGTTTCCAACATGTTGGGACACATTTGACTTTCAGTGGGATCAAGTTCAGGATTGTCTCAAAAATTGTTATAAACATGTTCTCCTAAGTGCACATCCAGCCATGCTATCCACTAAGTTCTTTTTTGTTTTTATAGTTTGTATCACAAAGAACAATCTTATTTCAAAAGGTTATATTTTTTAGAATAATGAACAGACGAGCTCAGAGAAGCGTACATTTTAAAATACTGAATTTAAAGCTTTGCTTTAAATTCAGTATTTAAAGACCAGCCCTATGGGGGCAGCAGCCATTCAATACTTCAAATGTTCACAAATGCTCAGTGAGCCACTTCCAGACACATGGCAGACATCCAGGCAATAGTTAAATTCCATTTTTGCCTGATCATGTGGTGTTTGAGTATACACATTTTAAAATTTGAACTATATCCAATCAGACCCTCTTACATGGATCCCAAAGAGTTGGAGGATCAACCTCACTATTATCGTTCTGTTGTATGTATTCGCTGATATCTACTTTTAATTGCTCTTTCATATGGCTCTAAACGTATGTAGCCTACACAACGTGTGTCTGTAATCTGACTCCAAGTTCAGGTTGAAATATACAGGACTGTGGTCAGACAGATCCATAGTTCCTATTTTGCAGTCAGATATTTTATGAAGGTCTTTACTGAAAATTAGGAAGTATTCTATCCTAGAAAAGGTTTAATTCAGGTTAGAAAAGTGTGTAAAGTCCTTCTTTTCTGGATTTACTTTCTCTCCACAGATCTATTAGGCCAATATCTTTCATTACAGTCTTAAATTCTTTATTTATAGAGTTTTGTTGGGGAGTTTGTGGGTTAGAGGAGTCGAGTTTTCCATTCATATTAAGATCATCCCCGCAGATTAAGACTCCTTGTGTTTCCATTATGATTAAATCAAAAACTTGCCTAAACAATCGTTGGGAGGTGCGTAAATATTCAACAGTGTTACCATAGATCAATTCAATTTACCCCTCACTAACACATATCTTCCTAACTTATCTTTTTTTGCAAATAGAGGCTCAAATTCGATATGACTATAAAGTAATATTGACACTCCCCTCCTATGAGCGGCCGGACAGGATGCTGAAAACTGGCATTTAAAGCCCATTTCTGTCAATTTAGCTTGTTCCTTTTCTGAGATATGGGTCTCTTGTAAAAATGCTACTTCTCTTTTCTCTCTTTTCAGTTTGCTCCTTTTAATTGGACTGAGTAACCCGTTCACATTGTAAGTCACAAACTTCCATTTGTGGGTTTACCAATTTGATCCTGTATGGGTCCAGGTGGAGAATGGACTGAGGTGAAGCCTCATTCCCAGTTTGAAGGGAGAGGACCTACTGGGGCCTGCGTAAGTCCTGCCATAGTTCATTGTTCTTCTCAGTTTTTGCTTAAGTATCCAAATATGCAGTGGTCATATATTAGACATCAACAGAGCAGTAAGACTCACCCTGTGGCGGTTATATCTACTTTCCACTGCATTGCAGTATTCCTACTGGTCCTGTTGCTCAAAAGCCTGGAGTTTTTCCTGGAAAGTGCGGACCTTGGGGTTCCCATCCTTCCTAACCAGCTCAGCCACTGAACCTGCTCCAGGATCGTGGTAGGGGATTTCAGAGCCGCATCCAGAACCCTACTCCTTCATGTCATTTGTCGCTTCCACCGCAGATCCGTACAACACCATTCCATTCTCCTAGAAAACTGAGTTTAGCAGGAAAAGGAGATTGGAAGTGAATTTTCTTATCCTTTAACACTTTGTTTGCCTCGGAGTACTGCCTTCTATTTTCCAGGACCTCTGGCACATAGTCATGGTCCAAATTTACAGCCTTCCCGTCGAATTTAAATTGCTACTTTTGCCAAATCGTCTTCAGTATTTCTTCTTTCATCCTGTAACTTGCCATTTTGGCTACAATGGACCTTGGAGATGCATCCAAGGGAGGTTTCCCCTCCAATGCAAAATGTGCCCTTTCCACTCCCGGTGGCGCCTCCAATGCATCCCTCAGCAACTCCTCCACAAAAGAGGCCATTGATTGCCTTGAGTTATTGGGTGCTGTCCCTCCTAAATTCTGTCAGTTCTTTCAATATCAGGCCCAAGTTTACGGTGTCCGCGCTCTCTGTGTCAGGCCTGCGGCCGGGTCCGGTTAGCATCTCTTCATCCTCCAGTGCTTCGATGCTAGTTGAGGTTTGGCTAGCATCATCTCCCTCGTTAAACAGCTAAGCTTGCGTCTTCCTTGTCTTCACTTTAGGCATTTTCAAAGCCCAAGACATTAAGTTTGCTATTGCACTAATGCACTAAAGTATTTGTATGAACTAGAGTTAAAGTGGGCTGATTTATTTAAGTGAAAGTCGGGAGCACGGTTTTTCTGCTGCCATCTCACTGCTTCCAGCTGGAAGTCCACCCGCGATAGTTAAATTCATCCCATAGTTTTGTGATCAGTTCAGGAGTCACTGCTGTTGTGTGATTTCACAGTCCACAGCTGTTGGAAGCAGAGGCATGTAAATAGAGTCTGTTATAACCACCACAATCTCTATTATTGGACTCATTATCTAGTATTTTAACTATTACTTAAAAAGCCATCCCTAGACCCAGCTGTCTTAGCTAATTATAGGCCAATCTCCAACCTTCCTTTCATATCAAAGATCCTTGAAAGAGTAGTTGTCAAACAGCTAACAGATCATCTGCAGAGGAATGGCTTATTTGAAGAGTTTCAGTCAGGTTTCAGAGCTCATCACAGCACAGAAACAGCTTTAGTGAAGGTTACAAATGATCTTCTTATGGCCTCTGACAGTGGACTCATCTCTGTGCTTGTCCTGACCTGTTTCTGACCAGGATATGTCCTTCAATGCACATATTAAACCATGATGTAGGACTGCTTTCTTCCATCTGCCCAATATAAAAATGAGAAATATCCTGTCTCAGAGTGACGCTGAAAAAGTAGTTATGCTGCAATAGGTGTAGGCTGCTGGGGGATTCCCATGATGCACTGGGTGTTTTTTCTTCACTCACTATGTGTTAATAGACCTCTCTGCACTGAATCATATTTGTTATTATTAATCTCTGGCTCTCTTCCACAGCATGTCTTTGTCCTCCTCTCACCCCAGCCGGTCACGGCAGATTGGCCGCCCCTCCCCAAGTCTGGTTCTGTGTTATTCTTTACCTTACAATATAAAGCGCCTTGAGGCCACTGTTGTTATGAACTGGCAGTAATAAAGTCGAATTGAACTGAATCAGAAGGAATAATTGTGTGTGTTAAAGGCAGGATACCTGCTGACTAAGCTTTGGCACTACACGGCTAACCTCACGTCTGGAAAAGATCATTGCTGTAGTTACATCACAGCAGTAACTCACTCACTGACAAATGATGATCATTCGCTGATAACTGACCCGGGGCACAGACACGAAGGCGCGCACCTCGGTGGTAAATCTCAGTGATTCTGACAAAATGCCACTGAATTATGTCATCATGGCGTGACGAATGGAGCCGCCTTTCTCCGACAGAAACCGTATATTCTAGGTGGATGTTTGAAGACTTCTTGGAAAATGCATCTGTTCCATTTTTTTACAGTTTATTTTTAAAACATTTAGGGAGACAGTCCTGAAGTAAGCACGCAGCACTCAGATCTGTCCGTGGGCGGAGTTTCCTCTATCTGGGACACAAACAGATGCTGATGGAGGGTTTTCTAGCCCACTGACACTTAAGGTTGTTGTGTGTGGGAGCTCCATTTCAAACTGAGTCAAAGTATGAAGCGACAAACTGGAGGGGGGTCGTTGCAGATCACAGGAGAAAAGTGGGAGTTTTTCTTTGAAGGGTGGTGAAGTTCAAACAGAAGGTGACGTGAGTTTGTTCCTCAGGAGCATAATCTATGCCTTCCTGACCAAAGGCCGACCCATACCGCTGATCATCATCGTCTCCGCCATCATCTTCTGCTCGCTCAACGGTTTCCTGCAGGGCCACTTCCTGCTACACTGCGCTCACTTTGAGGACACCTGGCTGACCTGTGCCCGCCTCACTGCAGGTGAGTCAAAGCTACACCCACCAGTCACCACGAGGCTTCGCCATCATTGTGCTGAGGATTTTGTTTCGAGGCTGTAAAAACTACATTACCCACAGTCCTTGGTGGGTTTTTCCTCAAAGAGGCCAGAAATGTTTAACAGTGAGCAGTGAGGCTTTGATTGGTGTGGGTCAGTGAAGGGCATGATGGGAATCATAGCTGAATGTCCTGTAATGATTTTGGTCTTTAATCCACACCACACTGACCAGTCACCATCATCCATTATCATTACATCATTAGACAGAGGATGGGAGGTAGAAAGAGTTTAAGAAGGGTGCAGTCGTAGGAGGAAGATGCAGTAAAATCCCCCACCACCACACCTCCACACAGAGAGGTCATGTCGGGGTCACCGTGTATATGATTGCTGATTCAAACATCTGCTGACTTTTACCTTTAAAATAACCTTTGAAAAGTCTTATTTTCCAGCACTGGGATAAAACTACTGCGGGAAACCCAACTCAGGTTCAACATCTGGCTGGTTGGTTCTGTGTTCTGGTTCCGTGTATGGTCTCCATGAAGCTCTGTGGCTTCAAGGAGACCAACAGTCTGCAGTCCTGATTCAGGGTCCTGGACCGTTGGCAGACAAACTAAATTTATATTCCTGATCAAAGCCCATTCATAATCACGTCTTTATAAAGTTCGGTTTAGTTCAGCTAATCTTACACATGGAAACAGAACTCTGACACTCACTAATAATAATCTTATTGGTTGTTGGGGCATCAGCACGATTCAACATAAGAAAAAAGCAACCTGGAATCAGGTGGCGTACACCAGGCACCAAAGAAGAAAGCAGCTCGTATGAACATGTACATTTATGCAGGTAAGCCTCCCTGAAAGGTGGCTCATGAAAAAAAGTGTCATGAAAAGATTTATTTATAAAATTAAACTGTCACCGTGTGCAGGTTATGCAACATAAAACTTGAAAACACTGAGATGGCAGTGGGGGGATCAGTGTGAGCTTTGATTGGATCTTTTTCCAGGTTGTGGCCCTCTCATTGGCTTAAAGCCCTTCATGTGCTGGAACCCACATCAATGCTATTTCCTCCCCGTTGAAACCTGAAACTGCTGACTGAGGGTAATGGAGATTCAGTAAAATTATCATTCACGTCGGCAGTAACAACACCCAGTTACGTCAGTCGGTGTGTAACTTTGCCAAAACAATGTGGGACTCTGTAGTTTTCTCTGGTCCCCTCCCCAATCAGACCAGCAGTGACATGTTTAGCCGCATGTTCTCCTTAAATTGCTGGCTGTCTGAGTGGTGTCCAAAAAACGATGTGGGCTTCATAGATAATTGGAGGAAAGCTGGTCTTGTTAGGAGAGACGGCATCCATACAACTGTGGATGAAGCACAAATCTAGAAACCCCCCAAAATCTTGGGAGTTTTTCCTTCCCACCGTCGCCAAAGTGCTTGCTGACCTCATCTGGTTGTTGGGGCTTCTCTGTATTATTGTACAGTCTTTACCTTACAATATAAAGCGCCCTGAGGCGACTGTTTTTGTGATTTGGTGCTATATAAATAAAACTGAACTGAATATTGAATGTTGGGCAGCTCAGAGCACTGTAGGTCTGCGTGCCAATGCATCCCTGGGCGAGATCGTGAAGCGTTCATGAGAATGTAAACGTTAGAAAAAAATTCTTTTATAAGGGAGTGAATGAGGCACGTTGTATAAACTGCTCGAGTAGAGGAGTGCTTCCTGCTGTGAACATTTACAAACGTGCGTGTCTTTATTGACTGTGTTCTAGTCCACATCTTCTTAATGATCCCCACACTTCACCTGAACTCTGATCTCTGTTCTGCTGATGCTGGATCAGGTGTTGGACGCTGTGGGTTCTTTTGACTAGTTTGATTGCTTCATTTCTGTTTCTCACATGAATCATTCCTCCACTGCTTTCTTTACTTTTAGGACTGGAGCTCGTTTCTGCTGATGTTAGACTTTGTTTCCACATCTAGTTGTTGGCTCCACTGAATCTTGAGTTCCTCATCGATCCCCAGCCGATGCTCCACAGCTTTCACTGTAATTCTTTTGCTGCCCGTTGCTCCGTCCTGCTTGATAGGTTGTTGTTGTCTGTCACACCTTTTTACCTGTCTCAGCATAGCAGATCATCTCCTTCCCTTTTCATTTCTTCACCACCCCAAAATGCTACGCTGTGGCTCTGCCTGCAGTGGACATACCTCCACAGCGAGCACACCTGTGATTCCCTTTGCATCCCCTCTGCCACTCTCTCATCCTGAGCTACTTTAACTTTCCCAACATTCATTTTCTCAGCCTTCTCTAACTCTCACTTCTCACACAGGCCTCTGATAATTCTACTTAACTTCAGAGGATCCATCTTCTTCTCCCTCCTCTTCCTCAGATCTTACCACCAGATCTTACACCTCCATCTTGTCTTGCCTCGCTTTTCTTCCTCTTCTTTTTCTCCTCTTCCTCGCTACATTGCTGCTACTTGCGCTGTCACTTTCCCTCCCTGTCGTCCTGTCAGTCATTGCAGACAGCGCCGCCCGAGCGCCGCCATCACCCCGAGCCTATCAATGTCTGATTTATTGTTTATTTACTGCCCACACTCATCACTAACGTCTTCACTTCCTCTCCACTCACATGATGAAAGGCCAATGGGAGGACAGTGACTCTACACACACGGAAGGATCATCAGGGAACTGAAGACATTAACGTTCATATTTTTCACAAATCTCTACAAACGTATTGTGAACGCAGACCTCCCCCTACTCCCTCCCCACAACAGATCTGCAGCCTCGATCTCCTCCTCTCCCAGCATCGTCCTCCATCCTTCTCCTCCTGCATTCATCCTCCACCCTCCCTCTACTGCACATGCTCAGACCACCTCAGCCTCTCTGATGGACTTGTCCATCCTACTCACTGAACATGTGAACGTCTTCGGCTTGACTCCACCGTCTCCGATCGTCGCAGCGGGCCTCGCCAGCTGGCGTACGACGGGACGGTAGTCATATACTTAGATGTGGTTACCTAGGAAACCAAACCCAAAACGCCCAGCTGTCAGCTACAAAGTAATGTGTGGGTGGAGCTTTAGACCAGGTGATTTTACCTGTCTTTGTGAAGCTTTACAGGCGCACCTGATGAACTCTGTCTGTGTCTGAAGGTGTTCTTGTGTTTGCACTCGGTATGATCGTCAACATCCACAGCGACTACATCCTTCGCGGGCTGAGGAAACCCGGAGAGGTCGTCTACAGAGTCCCCCACGGTACGCCGCGCCCTCCTCGTGAGCAGACCTCCTCGCCGTCAGCCGTCGCGGCCGCTGCCTCTCGTTAAGCCGCTGCTGTTTCTGTGTTTCAGGGGGCATGTTTGAGTTTGTGTCGGGGGCGAACTTCTTCGGGGAGATCATGGAGTGGTGTGGATACGCTGTGGCCGTCTGGTCTTTGCCGGCCTTCGCCTTCGCTTTCTTCACCATCTGCTCCATCGGACCCCGAGCCTGCATGCACCACAGGTAACCCGCCTCTGACGAGGCTTTGCCACTGCTGATGCGACGGGGAGAGTGTGATCATTAAGACAGCTGGTCCTCCAACAGGAAACACATTTCTGACCATTCCTAAGCTAACCGAAGCGCTCAGAAACAACGTTGCTGAGTTTCTTTTGGCTCGCGTTAAAAAGTCTTTGGGGCCCAGAAATATTTGAGTGCCAGGTCAGCCCTGCACGGAGGGCTTTGTAAAGCTACTGAGGGGTGTGCTTTAGAGCAGAGCGTCAGCATGTTTCACACAGCGCTGATAAAAATGCTGCACAGTTTGCATTTAAAGGCTTCACTTAGTGTTTCTGGCTGTAAAACCCAAACATCATCATCAGAAGTTCTCTCCTCTGAAATGAAACTGTGCTTTCTGCAGAGACTACCAGCAGAGGTTCAAGGACTACCCTCGCTCCAGGAAAGCCATCATTCCCTTCATCCTGTGAGGAGCACTGAGCTCGGCCGACTCCGGAGATTGAAATCTGCTCCTCTGATCTGAAGTTCTTTTCCAGCTTCATTCTTCATCCAAAGTTTTTATGCATTTGTTTAATCATCAGCTGCATGGTTTTTTACACCTAACGTTGTCCTAGTGTTCCTGTTGATGACGTAGCTTTCCTTTAATGAGCTGAACATGCATCTGACTTCAGAGCGCCTCCTCCTGTGCTGGCGCGATGCTGCAGCGCTTCAGAGCCGCATTACGCACAGAATCGAGCCCCGACCCAAAGACATGAATGAAGAATCCGATGGAAAGATTTAAATTTGACGCTGTTCGGATTCTTTCACCTGATGGCGCCACACGGCCTGTTTTTTAGTTCTGATGTAGCAGCGTGTGCAGGCTGGAAGACGGTGTTCTGGATATCATAATTTCTGTTTATGATGGAGGTCCGAGTGTGCGTGGGTCAGTGTGGTTCGCTCTGAGGCCAGCGGCAGCACGCCGTACTAACGGGACGATGTTAACAATCGCATTTGTGAATAATGTTTTTTTAAATGGTCTTCGTCTTACTGCCATTTAACTAAAATCATCTTTGCTGAAAAACCTCAAACTTACCAAAGCTGAACGCAGACTGTGAGCGCACGGTGACAGGAAGTGAAAACTAAAATAAAGCAGGAAGTACCTAGACACAGCTAAGAGAAGAAAACAGAAGAAAACTGAGCAAATGTAAGACTTTAAAGGTTTCCAGGTTATTCTTCGTGACTTCAGCATGTTCAGGCGTCCGTGTGAAACGGGCTCCAGATGAAGGCAGGAGCTCATCCTCACACATGAACGGGCTCATTTTTTAAACTAAAAATTGACTTCGTCTTTGTATGAAAAGATTTTTGTCATTTTATGATTTTGTAATATTAACAACATAAAATTTTCATATTTAATGAGTCAAACTGGTTTAAAATTCAGTTTTTCTTAAAAAGCATGTTATAACTTTGTTTTTAAACGTTATAATTGTGATGACCGCCCTCAGATTGATCCGAGGTGGGGCCCAAGCCTTAGTTTGCTAACCAGTTTATCCATCACAAAACTCTGAGACTGAGAAAAACAAACGCGCCGTGTTTTGATATTTTATGGAAAAATGTTCTTGACATGATGAAAATGATATTCATCATGTCAAGAAGCAGAAGCAGAAGCCGTGTCTGCTTTACAAATTACTTCAGATGATTTTTGTCTCATTTAAAATGCTGTCTAATAAAATAAACATATTAATTAAATTAACCTTGTTTTATTTTGTCTGTGCTCTCTTTTGATGACAGCCGTTCTTCCTGAGTTATTTCTATGCTCTTTGTGTAATACGAAATTATATAAATCATACAGAAAAACAACAGTATAATTTATCGTGTCTTTGAAAAAAGGAAACTATGAATGAATAAAGGGTGTGAGTCCTCGTGCTTTTATTTTGAAGTGCCGCTGCGGAGACCGGAAGCGTTGGTACGCCGGATCCACAACAAATATGGCGGACGGTAGGTTGATTGTTGGCCATTGATGG
>VUQG01028337.1:0-10962 GCA_015106755.1 Etia nguti | reverse complement strand
CTGGTGTTACTGGTTCTGCTGGTGAGACGATGTGTTCACAGGAAACCTGAAGGTGAGACTCAGACTTCCTGATCTTTCATGTCTGAGTTTGCTTAGTAGAATAAAGCTCTAATTCATTATGATCATTAAACAAAACAAATAAAAATGGTTGGGATAGGTTAATTGAAAAATCTAAACTGCCCATACGTGTGAATGTGAGTGTGAATGGTTTTCTGTCTCTGTGTGTTAGCCCTGACAGACTGGCGACCTGTGCAGGATGACTTGCCTCTCAGCATAAGACAGCTGGGATAGGCTCCAGCACCCCCCGCGACCCTGAAAATGATAAGCAGAGGCAAATTGATGGATGAAAGTTAAAAAAAAAACCAAACAAAACCAAACAGTAAAACCCAAGAATCATATGACCTCCTATGAGCAAGTGCCTTGGTCAAAGTGGGAAGGAAAATCTCCCTTTTACCAGGAAGGAACCTCCAGCAGAAACAGGCTCAGGGAGGGGCAGCCATCTGCCATGATCGGTTGGGGTGAGGGGAGGCCGACAGACAGAGACATGTTGTGGAAGAGAGGTAGAGATGTATAAGGGCTAATATTTAAATGCAGAGAGGTATAAAAGCACATAATGAGTGAAAAAGGTGACTGACAAAGAAACACTCTTGCATTGTTGGAATCTAGCTTTTCAGCATCACTTTGAGACAGACAGGGGGAAAAAAACTCACATATTAATTTTAATATGCACACTGAAGGATGTAATCTCGTCAAAAATAACTATAGCGTTTCTCAGTGTTCCTGGAGGTCAAGGTAATGAAATCAAGAGTACGTATCTGGTTAGAAACCACATGTCTGAGATTTATTTTGGGTCGAATCTCTGTTCCAGCTCAACGGTTCGCAGCCGAGTGTGAAGCGGTGGGAATGAGAATAAGCACCTCCAAATCTGAGGCCATGGTCCTCAGCCGGAAAAGGGTGGAGTGCCCACTCCGGGGTCAGGGACGAGACCCTGCCCCAAGTGGAGGAGTTTAAGTATCTCGGGGTCTTGTTCACGAGTGATGCGAGAAGGGAGCGGGAGATCGACAGACGGATTGGTGCAGGGGCTGCAATGATGCGGACGTTGTACCGGTCTGTTGTGGTGAAGAGAGAGCTGATTGTAAAAGAGAAGCTCTCAATTTACCGGTCGACCTACGTCCCTACCCTCACCTATGGTCACGAGCTGTGGGTAGTGACCGAAAGAACGAGATCGCGAATACAAGCTGCGGACATGGGCTTCCTCCGAAGGGTAGCTGGCCTCTCCCTTAGAGATAGGGTGAGAAGTTCGGCCATTTGGGAGGGGCTCAGAGTAGCGCCGCTGCTCCTCCACATTGAAAGGAGCCAGTTGAGGTGGTTCGGGCATCTGACAAGGATGCCCCCTGGGCTTCTCCTGGGTGAGGTTTTCCGGGCATGTCCCACCGGGAGGAGGCCCTGGGGCAGACCCAGGACACGCTGGAGAGATTATATCTCTCAGCTGGCCTGGGAACGCCTTGGTGTTCCCCTGGATAAGCTGGAGGAGGTGGCTGGGGAGAGGGAGGTCTGGGCTTCTCTGCTTAGGCTGCTGCCCCCGCGACCCGGCCCCGGATAAGCGGAAGAAAATGGATGGATCACTGTTTAGATATGTAATTCACATTATTTGGATCATTTCAGCAGATCAAGAAGAAAGTGAAGAAGACGACGTCATCACTTATGTCATCATTGAGATATCAGCTCATCAAGAACAATCTGACAAAGAAAAACGAGGTAGTGTTGTTAATATTATTTTTCTTCATGGTGGGCTGTGGGTCATCACATGTGAGGTCAAAGGTCTGTTTTTAATATTCTTATTAAGCATATAAATAATCTCTTTCAAAAGAAGTATTGCAAACCAGTAACAATGATTAAAAAAAACATGTTAACAGAGAGACATTACAATTTTATCTAAATGAAAATCTCCAGCAAATATAGTTGCTAATAATAGTGTATACTTTATTGATCCCTGTGGGGAAATTACTCTCTCTGCATTTAACACATTCACTCAGTGAAGCATTGGGCAGCCACTAAGCAGGCGCACTGGGGAGCAGTGTGTAGGGCCGGCACCTTGCTCAGGGGTATCTCAGGGTAGCCGTTCAGTGGACTCGAACCACCAACCTTCCAATCATGGGGTGACCACTCTACCTACTGAGCGATCCCTGCCCCAAAAAGAACTAATCGGCAGCTGAAACAGGAACACATATTTAATAGAAAGATGTGAGATATATTGCATTTATTTTATTGTGTCAAATATGAACTCCCTAGTGTTCATAGCCAGGGATCCGTCCGCCAGGGCCTCCGCTCCTGGCCACTGCCAAGCACACAATGTTTCCTAACCCCTACAGTGCCTTGTGCGGGTGGTGGTGGTGGACATACAAAAGGGTGGACTGATGTCCCTTTTTTGGGGCTATGCCCAGCCAGGCCCCATGGACCTCTGCTCAAAGGAGTTTTTGAATTGCTCTTTATCTGGTCCCTTACCAGTTTAGCATAGCAGATCCTACTAATTACACACAACGTGCTCTGTTTACGGAAGTAAAAATGGCGGCTACAGAGTTAGTGGGTGTTGTTGCAGCAGTCTATCAATTTCTGCACAGTCATAACCGACAGATTTTTGACAGATGAATTAGAGAGAAACCTCCGTTTCTGTCCATTGACTCGCTCCGTCTCCAGTTTCCGCCACCATGCTTTCTCATTTGTCTTCTCCGGTGCTGATAATTGGTGTCTGTCTTGTGTCAGTGACGTAGAAGACGGATTTAATGCAACATGACCATTCAAACAGCAGTCGCTTTCTAAAACATCAGATATATATCTTATTCAGTACCACATGCAAAAGTGACCTGGGTCGGATTTGAAAATATCGGATTTGTGCTGTTCAAACTGTCATACCATGATCGGATATGGGTCGCATAGGGTCAAAAAAGTCGGATTTGATTTTTTTTGCCTGCAGTGTGAATGTAGCCTTAGAATCTAATCCCTGCTTTTTGCAGATGATGTGGTTCTGTTGGCTTCATTAGGTGAGTTTTCTCCAAGGAGTGCCTGGCCTCTCCCTTAGAGATAGCGTGAGAAGTTCAGCCATCCAGGAGAGGCTCAGAGTAGAGCCACTGTTCCTCCACATTAAAAGGATCCAGTTGCGGTGGTGTCCCACTGGGAGTAGGCCCTCGGGCAGACCCAGGACATGCTTTAGAGATAATATTTCCCAGCAGTCTTTGGGAATGATATGGTGTTCCCCTGGACAAACTGGAGGAGGTGGCTGGGGATGGGGAGTTCTGGGCTTCTCTTTTTAGGCTGCTTCCCCTGCAGATAAACAGAAATAAATGTGACAGATCAGTAATTTTCTTTAGGGACTCTTTGATTTTAAATAATGACTCAGCCTCAGGTCCAGATGTCAGGTTTGTTGTGACACTCAGAACATTATCAGTGTTGTGATTGAGCAGTAGGAGCTTAGAGCAGCTCTGATTAGTCTGACATGTTTCTGCTGTCTGGTTTTTGGTCCACGTCAATTTATTGTCACTATTAGACATATCCCAAATGGTAAATGGCCTGTATTTGTATAGCGCTTTACTTAGTCCCTATGGACCCAAAAGCGCTTTACACTACATACAGTCATTCACCCATTCACACACTGGTGATGGCAAGCTACATTGTAGCCACAGCTGCGCCAGGGCGCACTGACAGAGGCGAGGCTGCCGGACACTGGTGCCACCGGGCCCTCTGACCACCACCAGTAGGCAACGGGTGAAGTGTCTTGCCCAAGGACACAACGATCGAGACTGTCGGTTGTCAGTCGATATAAAGAAAACGACTGAATTGACAAGATGTTGTCAAATATAATAAACATTTTTTACTGTTTCAAAGTTCGGCAAACTGTAAAACCACAGCGGCAACTTCCTGTTGTTGATTACAGTTCATCCATCACACATGAACGTTCTCACCACAGTTTTTACTGGTTTGTCTAATAACAGTGATCATGTTGTGAGAACGTGTTTGCTTTGTGCTCTGTGGTGAAGAGTGTCAGTCTGCAGTGGAAAAAGATGGCAGCTTTGTGGTCGTCCACCTGCATCTTTCTCAGAAACACAGTTCTTTGTGGTCACTCAGTGTTTCACAGCAAAGGTGTTAAGATGAGAGAAAAAACTGTAAGAAGATGCTGCGGTTTATAAAGCAGAACATCAGTGAAATGTGGCTCATCTGGCTCATGATCCATCACAGTTCTCAGGTTACTGAACAGTGTGAAGAACAGAAAGAAACTTATACATGTTCTTGTAATTTGTTCACTGTGGACAATAAACTCCACTGGGAAGTCACACAAACAGTGTTAGGGGGACAAATTCATCTGGTTATAAATCTGACCCTTGCAACGGATGGCACTGTCATGTACTCTCATGATGGAACATTAGAAACAGTAAAAATGTTTTGCTCTGTGTAGCTGCACTGGTGTAGTTGTTGTACCTTCAGTGATTTTTGTTTTATTTTGCAGACACGTATTTTGTAGTTGTGGTCTACTCAGCAGTGAGAACTGAAGACGTCAGTTATGGACAAACAACCATCAGAACAAGGAAGCCCAGGTACAGCTTTGTGTTTAACTTTGCACAGAGACAAGCTAGCTGCTCACCCTGTTTACATCCATCATGCTATGCTAAGCTGACCAAACCTCATCCTGGATCAAATTCAGAGCTCTGACCCAGTTGAACCGGGACTGTGTGTGATGCAGAGAGGTGTAGATTGGAGCCCCAAAAAGTTGATTCTGTTCATCTGGACGTAGCGTTTTCAGTGAGAGAAACGTTTTGTCACTCATCCAAGTGACTTCTTCAGTCTCAGCTGACTGCAGGTTTCCCCAATCTTATAAACAGTACATTTGCATAATTGGGGAAACCTGCAGTCAGCTGAGACTGAAGAAGTCACTTGGATGAGTGACAAAACGTTTCTCTCACTGAAAACGCTACGTCCAGATGAACAGAATCAACTTTTGGAGATTTACAGACCTGGATGATTGAGAATGCATCAAGACGTGGAAATTGGAGGTTATGATTGAACTACAAACCTTGTAATCATGCTTCCTGTTGTTTGAACTGTGTGTGTTTGTGTTCAGACTTTAAACCAGAGCCAGACGTCGTCTACTCTTCACTGAAGTAGTCCACCAGTCCAACCACTGACGTCCAGCTGCTGGTGTCTAACTGGTCCCCCAGGCACCTCAGACCAGAGTGAAAAAAAAAAATAGCTAAAACACATTTTTATATGTTTTATGTCATTTTTTGTGTATTTTTTATTGGAATATTTAATTTTTTTTTTTAGGCTACATGAGTAATGTACAAAGGGCTTATACCCCGTGTAGATTAGTTACTGTGATATTGTAATTCAGAATGTCTTTAGTAACAAACACAATGTGGTGATAAGTATAACAAAGTTAGAAGAGTTGGTGCAGAAATCTGGATCCGGTTAAAAGGAAAAAAATACACAAACATGAAAGAGCTAGCCAGATTGGTGTAAAATGAAATAGCTGGGAGTGGAAATATGGATATGTACAGTCTTGTGCAATAAATAATATGTCTGTTGCATCACAAAACACAAAAAGACCAATGTTTTTCACTAACTCATCTACACAAGGCATTTTGCAGAGGGTATAAGTACTGTGGCAGTTGTTTGGCTGGTAGCGACTGTAAGTGCAAAATTTCAAATTTCTCAAATATCAGTTTGGAGCTTAATTTCAAAATTGACAATGCTATTTTTTTTTCTTAATATGGCCCTAATACTCTGTCATAGCAGCATGACAGTTGTACTAATCCATTGATTATACATACCACGTTGTGCTACAGCTATTTTCAGAAACTAGTAAATGTCCATTTAGGTAAGAGGGATGAATTTAACTCTCAGTGGGTATAACACTCCTGTGACTTGGCTGGGAGCATCTTAGGATCACCACGGAGGATGTGTTTCGAGGGGTCCTGACCGTGGTATAGCGCCCTCTTGTGTACAACAGAAGACATTAACACAAAAGACATCTGGGGATGAATCAATCACGTGCAATATTATACCCACTGCATTAAACATAATTTATGATCCCACAAATGTGTCTTTTCATAATTGTGTAATGTTTTACTTTTACCTCATGGTGGCAGTGTTTTCACACTGAATTAATATTTTGCCCTCTACACCATACAGAATACTGTTCACATTTTTCTTCAAGATGTAATAGTTTAGTGGCTTTTTTTACCTAAGAGGATTCAGAAGCTATTTGTTAAATATATGAAATTAAAATAATGCTGTTTCTGATTCCAGTGAGTTGGAATAATTTATAATTAGAGGTTACAAATGATCAGATAGCTATCAACCTGGAAAGATTAGTGTTGATTTATAGATTAATGATTTCCAAACACAAAATCCGAATCTAATTTAATTATATAGCACATTTAAAAAGCGGAACGTTTGCCCAAAGTGCTGTACAAAAATAAAACAAGAAATAAAACAAAAGATAAAACCATTCACATTAAAACACACACATAAAGGGAAAAAAAGCATATCAACTCACACCAGTCTAAACACTACCTAAAAAGGTGTGTTTACAAAAAAGACTTAAAAGCAAGAAGCGAAGATGCCTGTCTAATATTTAAAGGCAACGCATTGCAAAGTTTGGGAGCCAATTGAAAAAGCTTGTTCTCCTCTAAGTTTCAACCAGTTTTTGGGAAAACCAAAAGCAGCAGGTCGGCTGATCTAAGATCCCTTAAACCTTTAGATCAGTGTTCCAAACGAGAGATAAGAATACTGTAGTTGGTCAACAGTATCAAATGCTGCAGTAAGATCTAAAAGCACAAGAATTACGGAACTTCCACAATCATTTGCTAGAATTATGTAATTAAAAACCTGTAAAAGTGTTGTTTCAGTGGACTGTAGATGTTTATAACTTGGATAAAAAAATAATATTTTATAATGAACGTTTTATTTGCTAAAGACCGCACATTTATTAGAGCCATCCTCGTTGGAGCTGGAGCCTGGGTAGAAGTTATCTGTAAAGCCCAAGTTAATGGGCACAAATTCAAAAAGTATATTCCACGACTCTCAAGACGCAAAAAACAGCGGCGAGCAGGCTCACGTCCACCCAAGCCCATCACAAGAACCAGACAAGAAGCAACAGGAGACGCCCTGGGATGCGATGGAACAGACAATAACCAACTGTAGCAGCCGCTGAAGAAACACTAAGGCAAGGTTTAAACTTCACCAGCCGACCAGCACGTTTACGGCGCTAATGAAGGTGTGTAGGGGCAGGTGGAAGCGCTCCACGTAGCAAGTAAGAACATCAGCCAGGGGTGGTGGACACGCTGTTCTTTGTTCTTTCTGATTAGAGCTTTCAAAACTTATGGCAAAAAACTAAAGATCCAAAAGTTTGGGGGCATTCATACAACAGTTGTGAGTTGATTTTGGTGACAAGAACTGTCAGAAACAAAACAAACAATAACACAATAGACAGAAGCAGACGGCAAGCCACACACACCAATGCCATCTTGATCTTTTTCTGTATTTTAATTTTTATTGCTATTTAGTTCAACAATTTCCCTGGTGATCCAGCAGGGGGTGCAGCTCATCATTTCCCTTTCCACAGCCTTGACTAGAGATCAAATTAATGCAGCACTAATCTACACAATCACAACAACAACCGTTATCGCTTTCAGGCAGCTGAGCTAACCATCTTGTTAACAAGTAACCAGCTCTATTAGCTCTACTGACACATGAGGTCACGTCACTGTCAGATGTTTCATGAACACAGAATAAAAAAGGAGAAGGAAAGAAGTTTTGTGTGTTTTCATTTTGCTGTACAAACCAACAGCTCATGCGAAACAAAACACACATCCGTACAATAAACAAACACTGCTGAACCAGTTTGACCAGGATACAGACACACACACACACACACACACACACACACACACACACACACACACACACACAGACACACCTTTTCTACCAACACAAAGCTGCTGAGGATTTGATAAATAATCAGGATATTATTCAAATAATAATCAATAGTAATAATAAATAATTGGAAAATTCCACCTGCCTTTTTGTTTTACTTTATTCTAAAACTTGTTCTGAGCAGCCACATTTCCCACATGGTCATATGAGTCTTCAAAGTTTCCCAGGATGCACTGTTTTAACCTGGACTTGTTTCGGTTCCTCACAGATGGTTCAGTTTATTAAAACTGTGAAACTTTGATGAAGATTTTGTCTCTAGATTATGACAATTGTAGTGAATGCTGTAAAAAATATTAATTTGGTTGCAGCTTTTCACAAAACTTAAATGTTTTTTTGTTGTTTAGTTTTTTTTTAGCCATTGATATTTCATAACTTATGAAGTTCTGAGAGAACAAATCGTAAACAGTAAATGGACTGGTTCTTATGTAGCACTTTTCTACTCTGAGTAGAGTAATGAATGAAGTCCAGGACGCAGATGAAACCAGAAACAAGTGTGGTGGTTTTAAACAGAGTAAGTGTTTGATTACATTTTACTCATGTTGTCTGAGTATGTGTATCAGACCTGTTGAATTTATGATCAATGTTTTTTTGTTGTTTTATTTGTCAAGATGAAAAAATACATTCACTCAAGAGAGTGAATGTATTTTGAACATTCACTATCTTTGGGTTTAGTTTTTTTTCCTACTGTATGTGAAGAATTAAGAAAAGAGCCTGTTGTTTTTGTAAATAACCGTGTTATACAGGACATTGTACATGATGTTTAGATACATGTGACATTTGATTTTTATTTATTAGAATAAGATGATTTCAGTTCACATACACTACACAGACAGGATGTTGTTTCTACACATCTGCCTGTTTTACTGAGAAAAGTTCACTTCCTGTTACTTTGTAAATGTACTTGTTTGTCAAATATTTGTATGTGGAGCTAGAGAAGACAGGACTGTGGTTTCTAAAATGCTGCTATGATCTTCAGTAGATTACCAGATTGGATACCAAAGGCGGACAGAGTTATCCAGAACAGATGTGGTTTTATAGAGGCAACAGCTAATATTTTATTATGACACACTTATATGTAGTTACCCGAACTTCTTCTTTCATCAACGCTTACGGGAAAGTCAACCGAGTAGCTCAGTCACAGATCTCTTATCATAATCAGTGACTTATTTAAATCTTGAATTTAATCTTAGTCAGATTGAAACTCTGTTTCTGTTTTTCACTGAAAATACAAACAGTCTAAGACATTTAGAACAAAGTAGATTATCACAACTAGATAACAGAGGAATGTCTGCTTTACTCTGATCAGTTTCTCTGTTTATCTGTGTTTTTGTGTTTGTGTCTGCAGGCAAGATTTAACTGTTAGAAGTAGGTCGGTTTTTTTTTTTGTTTGTTAATGCCAGGTCCACAGAGGAATAAAATCTATTTTTACGAATCTTTCTAGCTATTAACATAACTTTTAACTTCATTGTGAAAGAGTAATTATATAAAACATATACATAAAATACAGACTTCACCTGCATATAGGCTTTGAACTCTGGGTCAAAGTAAAGGTGGAATTATGCATTAATACTCTGCTGTTTACAAAAGCACTTACCTTTTGTAAAGTCTTTGGTATTTATTTATTTCTTTTAATATGTCTCCCTGGTCATGAATTATTTCTAACATCCACCAGGAGGTGCTGCAGCACCCTCAGCGTACCTGCTTCTCACAGCCTTGAGCTAAAATGTGTCCCTATTTTATTTCCACACACTGAATTCAAAGAAATGACCCAAAATAATTTACTGACAAGCGAAAGACCATAAAATGTTTCCTATCCAATCTTTACTCACTGTCAGCACAGAGAAAGGAAGTTAATATTTACTCAATTCTTTTTGTTACATTTTAACTTCTCTTCAAATTTCATCAAATTTTCCCTGCTGGATTTTAAATGATCATGTTGACGTATTTCTTTCTATGTTCTCCCCTCAGAGGAGGAAAAATAAACAGGAAACTAATCAAACTTTTACATTTAAGGAAGCTGGAGGTTTAGTTTCTGTTTGTTGTCTTTAGCAAACTTTCTCAGATGATCATTTCAAAGGAGTTGCTGATCATTTATTTCATTACACGTAAACAATAAGAAACTCGTCAAGTATTTAGTTTACCATGAAAACAAACACTAAACGGAAGAAAAATTAAAGTAGAAACTTTGGAAACTTCAGCGAATTTTGAAATATCTGTTAGACCAGCAGAAATAACCACAGGTATGTTAGCTTTGACCTCTGAAATGACTTTACATCCAGAGGAGTACAAAACAACAGAAAGAAAAATAATGGAGGTCCAAGTTCAAATAGAGATGATGAATGTGCTGAACACCAAAGAGGAAATCTGATATGATTCACACACAGACACATGATTCTACTGCTGAACCAGTCTGACCAGGATACTGACACACAGCTATTTACAATCAACACAGTGGTGCTGACGATCTGATCAATAATTTCACCATTGAATAAATGACCTTGATTTATTGGTTTTACACATGTTACTTTTGAAAAGAATATTTAAGGTTTGTAAAATCAGTTTTTTTAAACAGGTTGTATCATGAGTTTTACTTTAGTAAACATATTTGGTTACTGCAATAATCAGTTTCAATTTTTCTTTTAAATGAACAGTTTATGCTGGATCTCAGTGTAATGTTAAAATAATTATAATAATAATAATACATGGACCTTGTTAGTTTGAACTAATAATCCTAATATTCAATAACAGGATTTTCTTATTGTATTTGATTCTATTGTATTCTAACAGACGGGCAGGTGGAGCTAACCACAGCTATGTTAGCTGTAACAGAGGTTTTAGATGCACTGAAGTGAAATCATTTCACAGTCAGACAGACCATGAGCACAAAACAAGAACAGGACAGGAAATAAAAGGTGGGCTTAGAATAAAAGCAGATAGAAACAGTAACAGATGCATCTGTTGTTTGTCAGTAAA
>VUQG01028333.1:0-12593 GCA_015106755.1 Etia nguti | reverse complement strand
CCATGCAGGAGACTCTGACAGCACTGAGCAGCTCCTTCAGTGGCAGGCTGCAGCAGCCACGATGTGGGACGGAGAGATTTCGCAGGTCTTTCCTCCCCACTGCTGTCAGACTCCACAACAAAGACTTCAACTGATCAAACACACACATCCACATATGTGCAATAGCAATAACACTAAGTGCAATACTCTTTTCTAGCATCGTTGTATCATACTCAATTGTATATAGCATTTGTATTCTATTTTATTCGATTGTATATAGTATTTTATTGTATTCTATTCTATTGTGTACAGCATCTTATTGATATCTTATTCCAGTGTTTTTCTCTAATTTTACTATGCAACTTTGCACTGTCCACTGCTGTAACAAAACATATTTCCCACGCGTGGGACTAATAAAGGTTATCTTATCTTAACATTTCTACAACTTTAGGAGATACTGTTTTTAGTTTAAACTGCATTGTTATCGTAACATACCTAGCAAATGGTGTTATGAAGAGTACCCTACACACAACATATTCATCAGTAACTATCAAACCTTGGGTTTCCATGACTACAGAAAGTTTTCACGTTACAGTAACAATCTTCAGTTTTGTTTTGTTTTTTCAGCTCCTTGACATTTTTATGGACTTTTTTGGGAATAACCAAAAACAATTTCCTAAACTTCTCTCTGCAGATATCATTGGCTGTACTTGGTGATATGCGCCAGATTAGATATCTCTCTAGACTCTAACCACATTGCACATTTTGAGTTTAACTAATGACAGCCTCTTCATTTACATGGAAGTGTTCTAAACCAAAAATTAAATACGCATTCCTTGAGAACAAATTATACTGTAAAGAGTTAATTTCATGTTGTGTTTTGTGTAAAAACGATTATTGATAGATAACCTTGGGAATGCCAGTCTTCACTTGCACTTGACTTGCATTTTGGGGAGCTCACTGAAGTATTGAGCATGGGGTGATTGTAAGATTACAATGTTTCTGCTCTGTCTACTGTAGTTGATCTTTGGGACTGAGCTAACAAGGGATGTTAATTGGTTGAGAAACGTGACAGGTTGAACAAAGGGATGAAGTGGGTGTAAATTAGAATGCAGATTCCTGAGACAGTCAAAAAGTTTCTTTGGTAATCAAGGATGACCCATTTGCAATATGTGAAAGTGGACTTCGCAAGTACTGAATCCTAGAAACGGACCCCAAAATTAAACATTTTTTACCTTACCTGTCATACCTGAATATCCGGTCTAGTTCCTGTACCAAAGAAGATGAAACTGTCAGAACTTAATGACTACCACCCTGTCGGAGGGAAAACATACTATAGAGACAACAAGTGAAAACATCTTTTGACTCGCTTATGGACCAAATATGGGCATGGATAACATGATCATCTGCATGCTGCACAAAGCATGCGCCTTTCTAGGTAGTAACAGTGACACACTGAGGATCGACCTCTTTATTTAACCAATCCAGCCTCTGCTATTCAGAGATAAGCCCAGGCCTGGTCCTAACAGAGGTGGCAAAAATACAGACATTCTGTGATTAAGTAGTAGTACAGATACTAGTGTTAAAAATACTCCAGTAAAAGTACTGATTCAACTTGTTCCTGGATCCGCCTACACCCAATTTGTTCCTGGGTCTGTCAATTGGCAGGGTCACTCAGATCTTGCTCGGCCATTCCTATTCTTGAGCCTTAAGTCCAGGTAAGCCGGACAACAGGATTTCTATGGCTCTCCTTCAGAAACATTAGCCAATGCTTCCTAATTCCGCCTTTCAAACTGTATTTCCCGTTTACAACATTACATCCTCTAATTACTCTTGACTTGACATTTCACATAATCTACCTCTCTCTCACTGTGTGGTGCTGTCCAGTATTTTATTCTGCCTCCTGAAACAACCAAGACCCAATGTGATAATGTCACTGATATTGATGTGCTGTCACTAGAAAAGCTGCAGAGATGAGATCAACAGAGAGGAAGAGGAAAAGACATAGAAGGAGGTGGTGAAGGAGGCATAAAGTAAATTACCAACAGCCACCCAGACTGAGAACCACATAAAGGAAAAAACAAACAAACAAACACCAGAGGGGACAGAAAAGGAAAGGGAGGGACAGAGATAGAGTTCATGTGGTTTAGAAGGGAGCTGTGGCACTTGGATGTAATTCACTTTACTGTCTCCAGAGGAATCCATTTACCCCCTTCCTGCAATTATGGGGTCTTGTTTCCTCTGTTAATCCATCTGAATGTTTGTTTGAGTTTGTTTCTGGTGACTATTAGGGCACACTCGTATAGATGTACACACACCACAAAGCCACCCTCCTCTGTAATAAATCCCTCATTACTGGCAGTAGTTTTTTTTCTTTCTCTTCTCTGCTGTGTTCTGGCAGTTGGAGCTGTTTTCTCTTGCTCTGCATTATTAGCTTTGTGATGTGGAAACACACTATGGAGCCTGCTTCAATCCACAACTCTGGGACACAGAGAGAAAGAAGGGAATACAGACTCTAATTAGACTCTAATTCTACAATCCTCCTACTATTGCCACTCATTATTCAAATAAAGTAATCCCGACTGCTGATGTTTTTCCTGTTGTGTGTCACAATACGCAGGATAAGATGGAGATAGGCTAAAAAAATAAATAAATAAACCAATAAAAAAAACGCCTCAAATCTGTATTTTTTATTTATTTATTTTAAATGGACGCCTTGGGTTGCAAAATGCCTTCATCAGAAACTCAATAGGGAATTGACGTACAACACTAGAGGCCAACTTCAAGCCCATAGCATGAGTCACCATCAAGTGCGGAATCTACCAAAGAGATGTGCTGTCTCCACTGCTGCTCTGCATAGGGCTGAACCCCCTCAGTGAGATCATTGAAATGACTGGCTACGGATAGCGACTACGGAATGGAGCAATCGTCAGCCACCCCCTCTACATGGATGGCATCAAGCTGTATGCCAAGAGTTAACGCAACATTGATTCGCTGATCCACACCACCAGGATATACAGCAATGGCATCAGAATGTCATTCGAACTGGAGAAGTGTAGTCGGATGATAACAAAGAGAGGGAAGGTAGCCTGAACTGAGGGGATCGAACTACCAGAAGGCAACATTGCAGACATTAAGGACAGCTACAAGTACATGTGAATCCCACAGGCAAATCTAAAAATGTATCCAGGATATATATAAAAATATTACATATTTTGTTTTGTTTAAATTTAATGGCAACCTATTTATATCAAATCTTTCCTTGCTTTGATCAATCTACTATTTATATTTTATTGAGCACAGTTGATGTGGAGCACCCACAATTTTGTTGTACATGTACAATGACAATGCCAAAGTGCTTGCTCACAGGGGGTCATATGACTGTTGGGGTTTTTTGTTTTCCTTGTATTATTGTAGGGTCTTTACCTTGCAATATTAAGCTCCTTGAGGCAGCTGTTGATGTGATTTGGAATTTCCCTAGTTTAAATCTCAACTCAACTCTGTTCAAGTCTGCATATTCACTGTGAACCTATTGTTTGTTTATTTTATCTTGTGTTCTTTGTTTTGTCATTGTTCTACTATGTGCTTTACTCTATTGTTAAGTGTCCTGGGTGTCTTGAAAAGCGCTTTAAAATAAAATTTATCATTATTATCATCATCATCATCATCATCATTAATAAAACTGAATTGATGTATTTGCCACTTAATTTTTAGCTTTAGCTCTGTTAGATAGCACCAACCATCTTTCACTACGCATGCAAATTACCAGCAATTCTTCTGCTGTTCACTCCAGGGTAACTGCTGCTGTTAGCCTTCGATCAGCTGTAAGTTTACTGATTTGACTTTATTTGATGTGGCACAGATGCCTCCTGTGTTTCCTTCCAATAAGATAAACCAGGTCTTTCTTGTGATGATTTCTATCTTTCTTTCCACAATGCCAACACGTGCAGCACACATGGATTGTATCAGTGGATGTGTGTGTATGTGTGTATTAGCACTATGGTGACCTTCCCAGCATTTCTTCAAAACAATGCCTTCTGGAATATATTATATAACCTGGAAAATGATTAAGTGGGCAATGAACATCAATGCTTGCTTTTAAAATATATTCAATTGTTTCATAATTAGGCTTTTAATTGACCATATGGCAAATGTTATACACCGTTACAGCCACTGATCTACAGCTAATTCAACACTCTCTTTTATGTGTATGTGTGCGTGTGAAGTCACGTCCAGTCAAGCAGGTAATGATTTGACACCAATTAACACGATCACACCTCCATCTTGTTGTCAGAACACCAGCTGTGGAAACAGATACAAAAATAGAGGAGAGGAAAATGAAGTGTAGTGCTGATAGATTGATAAATGGAGAAAGGTGAAAGAGTAGAGGAGTGCCAAATGAAAAGATAATGTGTGTGCATGGTTAGAAGAGAGAGGTGGTGATGTGAGATGGAGTGGAGTGGAGGAACCCCTCAGGGAGATCATGGGAAAATAGGGCTGTTTTATATGGTGCTGTCACAGGAATGGAAAGACTGGCCGTAGCACATTGTCAGTCAGGGTGTGCAGTATGATGTCAGGAAAGTAAATCATCCTTCATTGCTTCTGTCCTGCTGCCCTTCATAGTTTCCACAGAATTCAGTGATCTAAAGGGCTTAAAGTTCACAATCTTATCTTAAGAGTGCCAATGAAAGCACCCCCTCCCCCCCTTATGCCTTATATAAAGTCACAGCTTACATTATCAAAACATTTATCTACCACAACTGTCACTGTCCACAGCCACTAATCTCATTCTGGAGAATTTTACACCCACTCAGAATCACTAGAAAAACATGATAACATATTTCCTGAGAAGTAGAACTTTAGGAGCCACACGTCTCCAGTGTTATGTAACAAGTGGAGCATATATTCCTCTTTTTAACAAAACATTGATGTGAAAAATGAAAAAATGTGATAGAATCTTATCTTCTGTAAACCTCTGCATGCATTATATAAGATTATAAACAAGAGTTTTGAGAACTTTCTGAATGTTTTTGATGGTACTGAGATCTGTCGTCTCTCCAAGTGTATCACACAGTGCCATCTTCTGGTAAACTCCTGCATCTTGTTATTTCCCCACTGTTGAGCCTATTACCACATACTCTGGTTAGGAATTTCAAGCACCACCCCTGACTTAGAGGGTTAATGGAGCAGGTGCCCTGGGGAGCCTAAAAGTCACAGCTTGTATGCAGGTTTAATTATAATCGAAAATTAGCAATCAAAATGAAAAAGGGCCTCAAGGCCAAAATCCACCAGGGCACTGGTTAAAGTAATATTGGTCCTGTTGTATTACCCAGTGCAGCATGTTTAATTATGTCTATATATGAATAGAGTGGGGTCAGAGGGGTTCACAGTTCCTTTGTAAAGAAGTTATCTGTAGCTTTTTTGTTTATAATGATTTCAATTCAGGGCAGCTCCAGTTTTTAGTACTAAATAAGTTTTTTTAAACACAGTAAAAAGTGCTTCACAGTTTGGGTGTTACTTTAGCTCAGTGGGTGAGCAGGTGACCACGTGCAACATGGCAGGAGAGCAAAAACTCAGGTTTCAGTCTGTCTTCTCCCATCATTCATTCCAACATACACTCTTCAGACCACGTAAACAGATTAAAAACTATGACCCAAATAATGGGAGCAATAATAAGGGGAAGCTAACCTATAAAGATAACTATAAAGCAAATTACAGGTTGACCTAAGGAAGACTGTTCCAAAGATTTGGGCACTACAGCCACAAAAGTTTGATTGTCTCTGGTTTTAAAGTAAGAGCACTGAACAATTAGACCATAATCAGATGATCTGAGAAGTCAGTTGTAGTGATAAGGTCTCAGTAACTCTGATATGTAATTAGGGGCCTGTCCAGACAATGTTCATATGTTGACAATAGGATTTTGAATTTCACTCCTAGCCAGTAAAGGGCAGCAAGAACGGGTGTCATATGTAAGTCGAGTAGTTTTTTTATTAGAGTCTTGCTGTTGCGTTCTGCACCAGTTGGAGATGGGCTTTGGAGGACTGAAAGATTCATGTGAAAAGTGAGTCACAATAATCAAAATAATGAAAATTAAAGTGTGTACTGAACGTTCTGGGTCACTTTTCAAAATAGGGCTCAGCAGAGGTCTGACTCTTTGTCAGTCTGGCTACAGTGCTGAAGAAGAAAAACTAGTGTTCTTCCGGTTTTATGCCCAAGCTTTATGAAGGGCTTTTTAAGAAAAGAATAAAGTAACAAATTATTTCTCTGGACCAAAAACAGATCTTCTAAATTAGCAAAGGCCCATTTCCTCTCCATTTACAAGTTATCTGCTTTACAGTGCATGTTTATGAGTTTGACCAAGGAGTCAAACCTCTCCGATTTGTTGCTTTCTTTTACAGATGAGCTACAGAGACCGTGACTCCGAGTCTGTATGACTAAAGTTAGGTAGAAATTAACAAAGGAGAAATCACGTTCTTAAATTTAGTTTCAGCAATTGCAGAGAGATATCTGCTGTAATGACATTTATTTCTCAATGCTATGGAATCCGTTATTGTAAATTTAAAAGTTATCAGGGCATGGTCAGATAAAATAAAGGTTTTCAGGAAAAACTATATAATGTTCAGATTCTACACCATAACTCAGGACAAGACCGAGAGTGTGGTTAAGATGCTGAATCTGCTTATTTGCATTTTAAGAGAAATCAATTGAGTCTAACAATGAAGTAAAGCAGCATTCCGGCTGCTATTTCCTTATAGTCGCACCTATAAATATTTTATCTAAACTAGGCACTAAATTATAGGCACTAAAAAGTCAGAGAATTCAGGTAGGAACTCTGAGTAAGGGCCAGGTGAGTGATAAAGAACAACAAATAAAACTGTGGGTGCACTTAGGGTGTACAAGGCAAAGATTGAGGCTTTTAAATAAATCATAAGGTCCTGGGTTAACTGATGAACTAGAGTCAATGATTACTGCCACTCCTCCTCCTTCGGGGATTCTGACAGTGTAACTCAAGGGCACTGATTCACTTAAACTAACATATTCACCCTGCTGCAACTCAGTTTCTCTGAGGCAAAAGAAATCAATATTTTGATCAACTAAATAATTTACTAACAGGGACCTGAAAGAGGGAGACCTAATGTTTAATAAACCAACATACACTATTATGTAACTGCGTTTCCCTTTTGGTGCTGTTGAAACTGTTATATTATTCTTTTTTGTGAGTATTTATGCTTATTTTGTAGTTATTTGTAATTTAGTATAGCTACTGGAATCTAGATGACCAAGCTGAAGAGAATGGGTGGATACAAGAATCTAGTGGTGTAACACAAACCAAAATAAAGCCAAATAAATGTCACGGCTGCGGGGGCAAACGTGTGAAGTGTTGAGAGAAGGACCGGAGTGCAGGCACTGATTTTACTGCGAGTGAGCTTTACTTACAAGTGATGACAAAATTAACAGAAGTAGAGATGGCAGGGACCAAAACCTAAGAAAAACCTAAACTCAGAAAACAAACGAACAAACCTGAAACCAAGAAACGCAGATGGAACACATGGGATGACAGGCAGAACGATACGCAGACGGACCGACAAGGAGCAAAGGAGAAAACAAACTATATATACACGGAGGGAAACGAGGAATGGCAAACAGGAGGGAGACACAGCTGAACCTAATTAACATGATGAGACAGGGAGGAAGCAAAACAGAATACACTGACACAAGACCCTGACCTTCAAAGCAAAACAGGAAACACGAACACAGAGGCAAGGGTGACAAGGAAGACACAGAGAACAGAGACCTGAAACGTGAGGCAGGAAGGCACGTAACAAAACCTAAAAACTAGGAAATCAAGAAATACTAAAGAACTATGGAGCTAGAAATACAGAAACAGAAACACTAACAGTGATAACCTCTGATGAAATCAAAGATCAATAACAGAACAAAACTCAAAACACTGGCTCAACGACCTAGGACCATGACAATAAATACACATTTGTAAACCACAATCTCCATCATCACCGCAACCATCATGCTATAGCCTCTCTTAAGACTGAGGCACAATTTAATGGTACATGACTAAAATGACTCCACATCAAGTATTAGTTATTTTTGGGTAATGGTATTAATAAAACTTTATTTTTGAAACCTTTCTTCCCCCTTTGTTTACTACTTGTCTACAATATTATCTTTTCATCAGACCTCCTTTTGTGGATAAAATGCACATCCCTAGACAGTGATGCAGATGGGATATATAACATTACCTGTCATATAGTGCATAGAGTAAAATGTCATGTGAATATGTCAAAAGGCAAATGTGCTTGGTAGCACAAAGTGCTTTGAGTGTCCAATAATAGTAAAAAAAATGTCAATTGATGCGATTATAAATATCCATCTGTCCATTCTGTTGCGCTTATTCTTATCAGGGTCACGGGGAGACTGAAGCCTATCCCAGCTAACGGCGCCTCTCGCTATACGGCGAGAGGCGGCGAATACCCTGGACAGGTTGCCAATCTGATGCAGCCATTCTAAATACTTTCTTTTAAAATACAGCTTCCCCGTGCACAAGGTCAGCTCCAAATACGTTTTCTGGGGTGTTGTAGAAGAATGTGACCAAGCCTGCACAGAACTCCGACCTCACTCCAACCAACACCTTTGGGATGAATTGCAATACCGACTGCAAGCCAGATTTCTTGTTGACAGCCTTCCCAGGAAGATTGGAGGCTCTTACAGCAGCAGATTGATACCCATTGTTTTTGGAATCACCAGCATGTCATTAAGAAGACTGTAGCTGGTGTCCTCTGTGGGAGGTTTTTTTTTTGTAATTTTAGTTTTAATTAGCTGTTTAATTTAGTCTTTATCTGTTATTTTCTTTCACTTTCACTCACTGTTTGGTTAGATTAAGAATTGAAGAAAAGACCATAAGTCAGCTTAAAATTGGCCTCTTTATAACATTAACTGAAAACGGGTACCCACTATGTTCAAGTGTGGTGCCATAGGGGTCTTCACCAAACTGGCATATGCCCTGAAGATAAAAGAAGACCCATGTTACATTCAGTAACAAACTGAACAAGCAATTCTGTACAGACTAGCGATACAGAGCCGCGATGTCAGTCAGAAAAAGAGAGGAGACACTAAATCTACAGAAAAACTGTGACAAGTTCACCAAGATTTTCCTGACAAGTACCTTGAAAAGGGAAGTTAAGTGATAAAAACCAGTGAATAGAGCAGTTTCACCTCACTGTGTCTGTGCCACTCATAGATAACTGAAGAGAAAACCTCCTTTGTATCCAACCAGCCATGTTACACACACTGAGGGGTAGCAGGCTGGAACCTGCCTCTAAGGATAACAGCAGGTATGTTCTCTTTGTTACGACATCAGGTTTATTGATGAGGGATGGGGAACAGGCTGACTGAAGGCTCTGACAGAGGGACAACACAGAAGTCTGCTGTTTGGGAGGTCATAACTCACAGAGGCTTCAATTTTCATTTGTGCAGGGGGAAAAAATGCAGCGGGCATTTCACCTGGAGAGGGAGGAAAGGAAGGTGGATGTGGGGTTGCAAGGTTAACTGCACAGCAGGGAGGTGGACGTGTCAGTATGTGACAGGTTAGGAGTGAGAATGTATTGCAGGAAGACACTGAAGGTCAAACTGTTGACAGAGCAGCCTACAGAAGCTCAGAATGAGGAGGAGGGAGGAAGCTTGGAGCAGGTCAGACACAGAGGATTTCTGAGCTTATAGAACCAAGAGGTGGCGGAAATGGATTGAGACTTTTATTTCAGGAGCTACAGAGAAACCATATATCTATATTGTGTACTGTAATGATTAACTCTGGGTTCTCCATTTGCAGGAAATAAGTCATTTAACCGTTTACAGTTAAGCGATCATTTTTTGTACCTTTCCACTGTGATCTGTAAATTGTAATGAAAGCAGGTTCTTATTACAACTAGTGCGAGTAGCAGAAAATTGAAACATATTGTTGAAATTGCCTGTAGTTTACTCAGACTGTTCATCATGTTCTGTAAATGGATTATATATTATACAAGAAGATTTATTTAACAAGAAATAAGATCTTCTGTTGCCTGGCAACTTATAGTACTTATAGTAGGGAGCATCTGACAACATTTGGAATACCTGAATCTGTCCAAAGAAATACAGCGAGCATCAGATCTGCATCTTCCCCAGGGATTTTTGTAAATAATGTAGAGCAGGCAGGCTTGTGTGATATGTGGCTAGAGGCTTGATGATCTGAGTGGCCGGGTACTCTACCAAAGCCAAATGGTTGTACATTATTAATTTGATCTTATTATCTTAAAATTTATCTTTTAAGATCAAAATTCTGTCAGACAATAACACAATTTTGTACTCTGCAATATTTGTTTTCTGTCTCAAATCCCCAGCTGTCTGATGCTTATGTTGTATGGTCAATAATGTTATTTTTCAAAAAGCCATAAGCTATTTTTCTTTCTAGGCAGATAAAAAGTATCAATCTTATATAAAAGTAATATCAATCTTCTTACCTAATTCATATTGAACCATTTTTTTCCCCATAGTTTTGAATAACTGGCCTAAATGCATGACACAAAGTCACGTAAATGTAGATTGCTAAGTCTTGCATATTTGTAAGGTACGATAGGCATGAAGACAAGTAAAAACAAGCCAGGAAAAGTCCAAATCAATGGCTCCGAGGTGAAGTATGGCCCAATCTTAATGTCCACTCAAGTGATTGTGGTAGCTTTCAAAGGCTTATATAGAAATGTAAGTGCACCTTATTTTGATGACCCAAAACTAGTTTTGTACTGTTTTTCTTTTCTTTGTTGTTTTGTATTGCAAGCTTGTTTTGCACCCCGGGAGCCTACGCCAGGATCCTGTTTGTGGACTTCAGCTCTGCCTTCAACACCATCCGTCCAGACCTTCTCCAAGGCAAGCTTTCCCAGATGAATATGCCTGATCCCATCTGCCGGTGGATCACTGACTTCCTGACGGACAGGAAGCAACATGTGAGGCTGGGGAAGAATGTCTCGGACTCCCGGACCATCAGCACCGGCTCCCCTCAGGGCTGTGTTCTTTCTCCTCTGCTCTTCTCCCTGTACACCAACTGCTGCACCTCCAACCACCAGTCTGTCAAGCTAATTAAGTTTGCAGATGACACCACCGTTATCGGACTCATCTCGGACAGGGATGAGTCTGCCTACAGGATGGAGGCTGAATGTCTTGTGTCCTGGTGCAGCCGGAACAGCCTGGTGCTGAATGCCCAGAAGACAGTGGAGATTATTGTAGACTTCAGGAAGCACACGGCCCCACTCCCCCCCACCATCCTGACTGACACCCTCATCATCACTGTGTACTCATTCCGCTTCCTGGGTACCACCATCGCACAGGACCTCAAGTGGGAGCCCACCATCACCTCCGTCATAAAGAAGGCCCAGTAGAGTATGTACTTCCTGAAGCAGCTGAGGAAATTCAACCTGCCAACTTGGACGATGATGCAATTCTACACTGCAATCATCGAGTCCACCCTCATCTCCTCCATCACCGTGTGGTACACTGGAGCCACCACCAGGGACAAACAGAGACTGCAGCATGTTGTGTGCTCTGCTGAGAAGGAGATTGGCTGCAGACTCCCATCTCTGCAGGACCTGTACACCTCCAGGACACTGGGGCATGCAGCTTGGATCACAGCTGACTCTTCTCACCCTGGATACAGTCTGTTTGACCTGCTCCCCTTCAGGCAGGATGCTCCGGTCCATTCGGACCAGAGCCTCTCGCCATAAGAACAGTTTCTTCCCCTCTGCTGTTGGACTCATGAATAATAACTATAGGACTGTTCCCACCACTTGCTCTGATTCAAACACATGACCCTGTATTGTGTTCTCTGCACCTGTTCCATTTTTGCACTGATCATCACCTGCACTCATGTGCTTAGCACTTTTTATTTTTATTTAAGTTTGTCTTACTGTATGGCTCACACAAAGTACCGCAGCAATTTCCTAAAGTTGTAAATCTGCTCAACATTTGGCAATAAAACCCTTTTTATTCTGATTCTGAGGAAGTTCACATCTAACCATATTTCTCCAAAAGTTGATTCTGTTCATCTGGACGTAGCGTTTTGTGGGAGAAACGTTTCGTCACTCATCCAAGTGACTTCTTCAGTCTCAGCTGACTGCAGGTTTCCCCAATCTTATAAACAGTTCATTTGCATATTGACTGAAACCAGCCCACTGAAGGAACAATGGGCTGGGAGGTCAGTTCCTTAATCTGAATTATGCAAATTCTCATGACCATTGGTCAACAACCACTGACCAAAACCCACTGATCAAAGACCACTGATCAATGGCCATGAGTACCATTTACAGAGAGTTGGGGAATGGCTGCAATCACAGCATTGTAAGATGGCGAAAGATGTACCCTTAGGCCCCCTCCTCGATTCAGAGATGGTCTTTCCCTTTTCACGTAAATGGCCTCCTTCACTCCGCGCTCAAACCAGCGTTCCTCCCTGTCCAGGATGTGTACATCCTCATCATTGAAAGAGTGTCCACTGGCCTGTAGGTGTAAATAGACTGCAGAGTCCTGGCCTGACGAGGTAGCTCTTCTGTGTTGTGCCATCCGCTTCGCCAGAG
>VUQG01028324.1:7599-27154 GCA_015106755.1 Etia nguti | reverse complement strand
TAAATAAAAAAAAAATAATTTAAAAAAAAAAATTAAAAAAAAAAAAAAAAAAAAAAGTTACCCCAAAAGGAGTGTGAGAACTAAACTACTCTTACTCTTAAATGAATAATATCAATTATGCTCCCTAATGAGCTTTATTACAATTCCGGGAACCATACTGGATGAGTCACAAGTACAGTTCAATGCCCTTTAACTTGTCAAGTGTTGAGTCAAGTGAACCCGATTAAAAAAGAGCGCTACAATATAATTTATTTTGCTTCGGGGATTTGAAGTAAGTGAGAATATTGCACAAACATCTACTTACAGAACTCATAAACATCTCTGCCAGCACTGAAGCTTGTTCTGCTGCGTACGGCGCTTTAAACATGTATTGTCACGATTTGAATCCATCATTTTTTTTAAATTGTTTTTTATTTTTAATTTTTGCCTCAGGAGTCTCCAACAGTAGATCACCTCTTCTTATGCATAAAGGCAGCAGTGTTTCTGAGAAGAGCAATCCTCTCATTCCACTTCTCTCCAGATGATAAATAATTTAACATGAGTTTTAAATAGGTCACATAAAAAAAAGAAGTGATTTTCATGTGATGTGATAGAGTCAAACTCACTGTGCATCTTGGGCCACATTCAGTCCACTTTGATCTGGGCTGGACCAGTAATGTGCCATTGTGACTCTTTCGGCATAAATTGCAAGAAATCAATGTGTTACATTGCAGAAAAGGTTATGGTATGCCCAGACTGTCCTGTAATTATAAAACAAAAAGTTCTTGTTAGTTTACAGAAAATGCCCCATTTAAAAAAATACACTGTGCACCGACTGTAAACAAAAAATAAACAAAACAAAAAACAACAGAAATTTCTACAGTAGTGAAAAAAGAGGAAGGTTTCTGTTATTTAATTGCTGTTCTATTACTCTGTTGTAATATGAATGAATGCCCAGGTCGTTATCAGGAGCTGTAAAACATGAAAATAGAGTTAAAAAGTTCTGAAGGCCGATTTTGCCCCCCCCCAGCTTTATGTTTGACACTCGTGGGACAGACGACTCTCATTAAAGTGAACTTTTTATTTGTTTGGTTGTTTGTTGGTTGGTTTGGTTGTGCAGCATCAGCGTGGATGTTGCTGCAGACATCAGAGGGTGTACATCCGTGTGACTGAGGGGACTTCTGTTTTCAGTCTGATGGATGTCTTCCTTTCAGAAGTTTTTCAAAGCAGGCTCATTTAGAGGCAGTCTGGTTTTTAAACACTTGGTTTGTTCGACTCAACAACAACTACCACGTAATTTAACCATTTAAAAAGAGAAAGAGAGCGCTAGTTCGTGTGTGTGTGTGTGTGTGTGTGTGTGTGTGTGTGTGCGCGCACATTGTGGGCGTGGAGAGGGAGACGGGCCCTTCCCTGAAGCCGCTGAGCGCTTCTGCCAGATGAAACGCTGTAGGAGGAAAGAAGCGCACGCAGGCGTGAATCCGATGGGTCGTTCTCAGCGAGTGGATCGCATCTGCAGCCAGGGCTCACGGACTTAGTGACTTCCCTCTGCGGGTTTCACACCTGACACAGCTCACTTACTCGGGCAGTTTCTTATTTATTTCCTCCTACTTTAACAGCAGAATCCAAAAGATTTGCAAAGACACAGAATAATGACAACCGAGTTCAGTGCAGACTAAAGACTGCATCACTCTGCCCTGCATCCGACGGCTGACCTCCCTGGAAAGATGCAAACAGAACACAGAATGTATTGCGTGTTCGTAGCAGTGTTGCTTGGAGCGGTGAGTACTCTCTGGCATAATCATCGTGGGTGTTAAATGTTTGCTGTCAACTTCACCTGGTTACATTTTTCCCTGTCACACCGTGCGCAGAAAGCATGCCCAGTTGCGCATCAACATAGTCCTATTAGAGGGTGGTTAAAAGCTGGTGCGAGTGTGTGGGGGAAGTTTTCCCTCTTTCACGTGTTTTTTTTCTTTTGATTAATATTTTTTCTTTCCGTCCAGCCTGTCACGCCCTTCACTTTTTAAGAGAAAACTTTCCGGAAAATCTTTACTTTTCTCTCTGGGATTTAAAGTCCCAGTCATGTTAGCTGATACTGGTATTTGTGGTGCTCGTAAAACAGCGCACGGTCGTGTCTCTGCACCTGTCCCACCCGCAGCCCTGGATTGACATTGTGAAGCAAGAATGGATGTATGCAGGAGCTATTCAGGTTGATACTCTATAGCCTCAGTTGTGGATCTGTAGTTCCACCCTTCTCAGTTACATGTGGCTCCACAGATAGCAGGACAATAACAATGTCACAGTGGGCTCTGTGGAGGAGATCACCAGTAAAGCCCAGGTTTGGTTTAACTTTGGTGAATTCCTCAATTTACTGAGTTTGTGAGGCAAACTTGTGATAATGGGCATTATCTGTAGGGCGATTACTAGGCGATGCATAGATTTTCACCACTGTGAAGGCCTGGAAGATGAAGCTACACAGACACGCAAGAGGCAGAAGCAAGCAGATGCAGGAGATGGAAGTAAACACAGAGGGAGAGAGACAGAGGGAAAACACAAACATGTTGGAGTGGGAAGGGAAATCCACCACCTTATGAGGATTCATGAAAACTATGCAAAACTGTCCTTTACATGGACACGGTCAGCCTGTGCCGTGAGCTCGTCAAGGTCTTGGTTTTTGGAGCTGGCTGCATCACTGATATGTGACAGCTGCTCCCACTGATGGGTATGCATCCTCTGCTGGCTCAGCACATGTAATATTGATAGAGTCTCAACCACCCTTCTACATACTCCCAGACCCCTCACTTTTCCTCTCCTCCTGTCCCCCTTACACGCTCACTTGGCTTGCCTCGTCTGTTTCTCTCCCTTTGCCTCTCGCTCCATGAAGTGATGATTCAGCTTTATTTGCGAAGGCATGGTGAGCCAACAGCAGTTTAGGGTCCACGTCTGGATTAAAATTAGGCCCAGTTTATTGGAAGGCTGGTTTAGTGGAACTCTAATGGCTTAACAAGCGCTGACAGTTGAGGTCCAGAGGTTAAGTGCCTCCAACTGAAAATTGACTGTTGCATTAGTAAGATTGGTTGGCGCATTGAAAGTGGTGTGTCCAGATGCTGCTGTGCATTCATTTGTGTGTGTGTGTGTGTGTGTGTGTGTGTGTGTGTGTGTGTCCTTCTTACTTCTTGATTTTGCTTCAGGGAAATTGGCAGACAAAAGTTGAAGAGTGCAGCCCAGAAATTTCCATCTAAAAAGCAGGAAACGTGCAAGTCGAGCTGCAACTTGCTCAGTGCCCTGCATGCTTTTTTTCTATTGCTCAAGCCGTATGCTGAAAATCACATAGCCCTCTAATTCTTCTGTTTGCACAGCCCATCAGACATTGCTGATGCACTTTAATCTTGGTTATTCGTCTTTGAGACGTCTTGTTGCTGCACACCCTCACCTGGAGCTAGAATAGGGTAAAAAACAACAACAACAAAAAAAGACGGAGTTGTCAAAATGCTGGAACTTGGAGTCATTTCAAAGGTGTCAGTTTGACTTTTGGAACAGGTTTGTTCACATGTAAAGTTTGTTAATGTATTTGCACGAATGTGAATGTTTTGTTGGGTGTGTGTGAAGTGCACAAGGCAGGCAGTTCAGGGGAAGCAGCTACTGTAGAGTGATGAGCGTGTGCAGATGGGAAAGGTGAGCGTGAGGTAGAGCGTGAGCTGCGGTGAGGAAAAGAGAGCAAGGGCTTTGAAGTCGGGAGGAAGCTACAAAGTGAAACATTTTAGAGGCTTAAACTCACCGCATGGAGAAAGTGTCGCAGGTCATGCAGTGAGAACTGAATGTGAAAGGTCAACTTGGTGCTACAACAGTCACAGGAAGATTAGGAGCTTCACACGATGAACATAAACTGTCTTTGTTTCCCAGAGTTTGTGCACTTTAATGAAAATAATAGAGGAATCAAACTAATCAGACATTTTTTTTAATGGAACATTTCAAATAAAAAGTTCCTGCACGAGGCTGAAAACATTCTTGAACATTTAGAGGATGGAAAATTAAATACCAAAGACTTGAAGGTCAATGAACCGTGACACCGTTAAGAGCAAACAGGAGTGCGTGTTTGTGTAGGTCCAAAGGAAAGCATACATGCTCACACCCATCCACACACTCATGGACATTATCTGCCAGCTGACTCAGTGGAGGTGCTCGAGGGGACATTTGATGTTTTGTGGAGCTCCTTTCTCTCGTCAGTAACATTCCACACACACCTGAACCCTGACGCCTGTCAGGCGATTGTACCTCCTTCACAAAAATACCCCCGTCAACATACCCACATCCATCCTCTCTAAGTATATTTGCTGTATCTGACTTTACATTTAGTAGTAAAAAAAAATGTGCCTTAAAAATTGTTTTAATGTGGTCTAACAAGGCTGAGACCCAATTTTCTTTACATCCTTCATCTATGACTGATGGGATAACTCACAAGCAATACACTGGCTTACAGCAGACGGTCCTGATTTCATATATATCAGCTTAAAAATACCCTCATCATGTATATGGGGAGAAGGAAAACATAAAACTTTGTTATTATGTAACTTTGTCATGTTTGCTTTAGAGATTAAGGTGTGCAGAAGAAAGCAAAGATTTAGCTATTAGATATAATGTCAAAGGCCACACACACTCATAGGACTTAAGAGTTGTAGCAAAATGTAGAGACACGTCCCGGCTCAAGCCTAAGTGTCATGCATTTATTTATACCCGAGGAGAGGCACACACAGATGTCTTCACCTGTCAGCAGCTTTGATAACGCGCTCAACAGGTTGTTGTTTGAAGAATGTAGATAAGACCAGCTTTATCTTTGTGAGGATGTGTTATTTTGTGTGCTGGCACTTTATAAATGCCTTCGCGTCTTAAACTTGCATGTGACTGTTTAAAAAAACAAAGCAGGACCTCTTTGTGACCTCGAGTTACAGGACCCGTGTGTCAAAAAATGTTTAGCCAGGGAATTATTTGTTTCTACAATTTATTTTTATTTGAAGCCAGACAAGGAAAAGAAAACGTAGTGTTGCACGAAAGCAGAGAAAACAGAAAAAGGGACTGCGGAAAGTTGACCGTTTTGTGAGGCTTTGCCATTAATCATTTCACAACTGTTCTGATTTTTCTCCCCGCTTTCCTTCGGGGTCCTCACTGGCCCCGTGACTAAACTAGTTTTAGTCCTTCCAAAATAAACCCAAGCGGATGCCAGACAGTAAGAAAGATTTCCGTTTTCTAGAGCGTTGTTTATTTTTTCTTTCTTTCTAATGCTCTTTCTTGTGAAATACTGGGGCTTCTTTCCAGCCTGATGGCCTTTTCAGCCAGCGGTGTGAGTTTATTTTAAGTGTGCTTGTTGCACAATATGAAACATTGCTTCGCTTGAGACAAAACATCAAACTTTATCTGTAAAATTATTTTTGTGTGTGTGTTTTTTTTTACTGATAATCTTCAATTTGCTGCTGAATGTTAATGGGAGTTGCTGTTATTCTGCAGGTTGGGATCCTGGCCAATAAGGAAGCGTGTCCATCAAACCAGTATACGCGCAGCGGCGAATGCTGCCAGCAGTGTCAGCCCGGCGAGGGTGTCGTCCAACCCTGTGGGCCCAAACAAACTGTCTGTGTGCCGTGCCTCGATAGTGAGTATCACACAAACAGCTGTATAAATGTCACGAGAACGCGAACACTCGTAGATTCAGAGGTTTCTGATGCAAATACAAAGAAAAAAAACCCCCACACGCATGCACTCAAACATTAATGAATGAGCTAGCTGTGCTGGTTACATACCTCAGAGCAGAGCTCCATGAGCATGCCGTGTAGTCTCTGGTTCTGATCATCAGTGTTTCATCTGACAGAAGAAGATGATAAACTGATGCCCTGAAATTCACCCTCTGTCTTCTTCCTACTTGTTCGAGCTTACCGCTGTGAGTGCGTCCCCAGAGAAACACATGCTTCCAACAGCAGTTTATGCAGGATTGTAAATCAATTGCAATTTTCCTTCAAAGTTTGATTTAGAATCCAAAGTCCTATCACCAAACCGTAATACAGTGAATAATTTTGGGCTCGACAACAGCCTTCTGTAGTTTTTGCAAAGCTAGATTTTGTTACTAGGATATCAGCAGCTAAAATGAGTTACTCTTTGTTGTTTCATAGTAGTATAGCATGTGTCTTATTTTAGTTTTAGCCCACTTTTAAAGCTTATTTATTTTTTCCTCTTTTAAAATGTAAATGTAATATTATTTTTTTTGTGTTTTATGAGAGCAAAAGCTCTCCAGCGTTGTTGTTTTTTACATTAAATTTATGTTTAAATCAGTTCATCCTTAAACATAATAAATATGATTCTACAGAACTTATACATGGCAATCTTTACTACTATGTTTACCCATAGACTGTATACTAAAGATGGACGGAGCTATGACTCAACCCACTGGTTTGTGGACTTTGTTAACGAAGCCTTGGCTTGAGCATTTGTGTGGTTGACATCTCAGCTTTTTGAAACTAGAAGGCACATATGAGGGTTGAGCTAAGTTGGACACTGCATGCTGGTACAGTAGCAAGCTTTCAGTCCCAACAACTAGCAATGTCCTGAAGTATATCCTGCTTTTTTGTCTATTTTACACTAAATGGGACCATAATTTACTAAATGAGCATGCTATATTCCCATTGACTTTAAACTAAGGATTGAGAGCATAAACTCATTAGCAAAGTGTTTACAGACCTCGTAAGAAAAGTAAGGAGTTGGGTTGAATACTGCTATGATTTGTCTTGTCTTTACAGCCTAGTAAGCACCCCCTGTTGGTCAATACAAAGAATGCAGGTTTAAATCTGACTAACATTTCCATATCACACTCTTGATTTGTTTATTTCTCCATTTTTTAATGAGAACCCCGCCCACATAATCAGGGCATCATCAGAGTTATTAAGACACAGTGTTTTGGGAACATGATGTTTTTTATTGGATAAAACTTTGCTGGTGGCGCCTAAAGAAAAGTCACAGGACTTCAAAGTCGTTACGATTCATGCTCTGAGTCCTTGAATTTCAGGGCTGTCTAGCTAGCATTTGATTTGACAATAGCATCCCTTGAATCATGTAAGTGCACCTAAAAACAGCTCCCAGCTAGATTGCCCAACAAAACAGCTCTTGACATTAGTGTGGATGAAATTAGATAGTCACTCTTATGAAACCACGGTGTTGTATGCCAGAAAGTGGCAGACTTCTTAATGTTTTTGCATTTAATTTAAAGCATTAAAATTATTTGGATGTTTGAAAGTAAACTGGATGCCAGACATAATTGTTCTCCAGCATTCTGCCCTCCTCGTGGCCTTTACCATGTAGGGAGAGAGGCTTTGTTGGGCTGAAAGGCTTTCCGAGGACAGTGATGTTGAGAGGATACAAGAGCGGGAACAGCTCCAAATGCTGTCAGAGGAAAAAAAAAAAACTCTGATGGAAGATATGTAGTGCATCAGACAAGCTGTTATGTCACAATAGATTTGGTAAGCATGAATGGTGACTGCAGAGCTCAAAAAGGTATTTAAAGTCTTCTCAGTGTGGTACAGCTCCACTTTTTAACACAGGGAAAATTCAACAGCATGAAATGTTTTGGGAAATTTAGAATCTGAGGTCATCTTGGAGCTGCAGAGGACACGTTTGGTCTACAGCCAGTTTTTCTTGCATGAATTCCCTAACCATCCTGCAACCAGGCCAGGAAGTAGCTGTAAACCTCCCTGAGCCAGCGGAGGATGGTAAAGCATGAGCCAAGGAAGCCCACACTCACAAAATGATTCAGACTTCAGGTCATGGGAGAAGTCGTGAGAACGTGGATGTAGATGATTTATTTATTTAGAATTGTGGGTCTTCTTTGGAAAGATGTATTTGTTTTTAAGTGTTTAGAAGAGTTAGTCGACAACTTAATGATATGTTGCTTTTGTGCATTAAAGCATTTAGTTCTGGACTGCTTGTCATAAACTGTCTTTTGTTCTATTTCTATTTTTTTTTTTTTAAAAAAAGCTTCTGTTATCTGCTTAAAATTATAGTTATTTGAAATGTTCCGAAGGATAATAATTATCAGTCTTACAGCGCTGGTTCAGCTCAGGCGTGAACAAACAGATGGTGACAAGATCTGCTCGGGCTCATAAACAAAGAAATGCCAAGCAGATATCTCTTTGTGAGATAACATTATAATGATGTTGTAAAAACACACGCATAGATATGAAGCTGAAGTTTCTGTATTCAGCCCAATTACAGCGCGCTTATCAAATCTACTTCTTTAACAAGCCAGCCCGAACAGTGTCTTGTAATATGCATAAAAGCTTGGCTGCTGGCTTCTTTCTTTTTCTTTTCACCTGCTTCAGAACCACAAATTTAGTAGCAAAAGCTACGAAACAAATTAAAAAGACTGTCTGTTGTTAGTTTGTTTGATTAATTACTTCATGAGATTAACATCAATCAGCGCTAGTGTTTTTTTCAAAGGCCGGACACATTTTAGACAAGTTTCTTTTTGTAAAAATATGTCATTTATCATCCCTGCGATGTTTCCCCTAGTCAGATCACAGCGTAGGCCGTGCTGTATTATTAGACTGGGGGAAGTTTTTGTGCATTCACATGCTCCTTGGATAGTCCCATGTTTCAGTTTTGATTTTGGTCATGTGCTTTTGAGTCACGGTGTAGGAACAACCTTGACACTAAGAAGGAGATGTGTGGCATTTTACTTATCAGAACATGTGAACCACACGCTGAAAGCTGTTTCCAGTTTACTGTTAATAATTAATGGGTTGTTATTCAGGCTTACTACAAATAAAAAACTTGTCTTTTATTAGAATTACAGTTATAATCAAAAGAAAGTACCCCCTCTTTGAACTCTAAGGGCTTACATATAGGGACATAATAAAAACATGTGTCTTAACATAAGGTAAGTACAACGTGAGGTGAATGACAAAAGATGACATATTACACCACATGTTTACTTTTGTTCGATAAAAACTTCAAAATGCAAACGCACCATGGGGAAAAGTACTAACACCCTAACTGCTTCATTACGAATTAAGAGGGAAAGTAGCAGCCAGATGCTGATAATCAAAGGCCCTTGATTAACTCATGATCAGCAATTGTGAACACCTCTATAAAAGCAGACATTCTGGAAGTTTCTGCTTTGGAGCATTCAGGTGTGTGTAAATGCAATGCCACAATCCTGCCAGGAGTGGAAGTCCAAAGCAATCAGAAGGAGGTTTTTGGTGAAGCACCCTTTGTGCGACAGCTTTCCTCAGCAACCTCCAGAAACCACTTTCCAACCAGTTAGAAATACTTACTTACTTAATAATTACTCACGACTGGTGGTATACACCACTCTGAATTCAGTCATTAGTTATTGTTAATCTCTGGCTCTCTTCCTAGCACCTCTTTTGATCTGTCTCCTTCTCCTCCCCACCACCTGATCATGGTAGATGGCTCCCCCTGCGTGATCCTGGTTCTGCCGGGGATTTCTTCCTGTTAAAAGGGAGTTTTTCCTTCCCACTGTCACCGCTTGTTGGGGTTTTCTCTGTATTATTTTAGGATCTCTACAATAATAAACACCTTGAGGCAACAGTTGTTGTGATTTGGTTCTAAACAAGTAAAATTTAATTTAATTTAATTGAATTGGAATGACGTCCTGTATGCCGCTCAACTCTCACACGAGGAACCATAATATGTTACAGTTTTGTTTTCTCTGAGAGTGTTAAAACAAAAACATCGCTTTTCCTTCCACCCACCATATGTCCTTCCATGTGCTGTTTCAGGCATATTACCTACTTTTAGTAGAATCAGATTGCGCAGCAATCTGTTTATAGGACACAGACTTCCTAGGCTTCATTTAGTGCAGATAGTTAACAGGATCCTGGCAGAAGTGCTAAAAAAGATAGCTAGCCAAAACCCTTGAGGAGTTTGGCTGAATGAGCAGATAAGCGGAGATGAAACAGAACAAGTACAGCTGTATGTGGAAGTGCAATAGAAACAAGGCAAACTTCTCAGTAAATGGTTCACACACACACACTCACGTAGAAACATGTCCAGGAAAACTCCCACACACTCACACAGACTAACACACATTCGGCAGCCGCAGAGGATAAAGTCAGGAGTCCCTTTATGGGTGTTGAAAACAAAGCGAAGGATTCAGTTTTAGACAAGTAGTGAAAGTTATGATATGCCGAGCCACGAAAAGGCCGTCAGTACTCCCCCTCCCTCCAGCACCATAACCAACCCCCACTCCCCAGCTCTTCTCTCCATTCTACAGCCTAGTGTTATTAATGTATTGACTTGCATTATTGATGCATGGCATTATGATAATGGCTCTGAGAGCACTCATGGGGAAGGGGGAGTGATGGTAGTCCAAGAGTGGGGAGGGTGTTGTGGGACATAATGGGGGCAAGGGGGGAGTGTGATGGTGGCGGTAGGGTTTCAGTACACGACTGCAACAGGCCCACATAAAGAGAGGGGACAATAGTCCACCTCTGAAGACATAATTAAACAAAAATGTGAAGGACCCACATTTGACACCATCAATTTAAGGCAGAACTGCACACACAGATTCATGGGGTTCTCAAATGACACGACCTTCTTTTCTTCTCTCCGTCCATCCGTGTCTGTCTATCTCTCCTCATCTCTGCTGTAATCTCTGCATCATCAGAGCATTCGCCGAGGTTGGTGGGCCAGTGACGCAGACCAAAAAAACTTGATACGCTACCAGACACTGAACAGCAGAGGGTCATGGCAGACTGCATACCAAAAGCCTTCTGTCTCCTACCAGAGACTAGTTTATTTCAATTTGCTTTAAAGATGGAAAAACAAGAGAAAACTGAATCTACAGTAAACTGCAAACCTTTCAACACCTTGCTCACAAAGCAGTTAGTTGAGGACATAATCCTCAGAATTAAAGCACTCGTTTTGTTTTGTTGAGGAATCTCTCTGTTGTCTTTGTGCTTTATCTTAAAATATGTCTTTATCAAAGCAGTTCACTTCCATCTTATTTACCATTATCATCTGTTAGTCTACAGATTAGCAAACTGATCTTTATATTTGCTGTATGCAATTTATAAAAAAAATTGGTACAATGCTTTTCCACTGTTTCCACAAAAAGTATTTATTTTGTTGAACTTGTTTAATATTTTTGCATTAGCCAAGGACAAACTGCAACTCTGCAAGAGTCAGAAGCTGAAAATAAAAAAAACAAACAAACACATTTTTGGCAGAATTTATGAAGATTGTTGTCAGCATTTCAGACAGATTCTTACATTATAACCCCACCAGTCTCTAATACACACATGCACACACGAGCTGCTCTTACAAATGGGTCTGTTGCATAATTTAGTGGGTTTCCCAGTTCTCTATCTAGCCGAAATACAATTCCATAAAACATGCAATATTGATTGTGTCCTTTGCATCTATATCTGTCCTGGAAGTTTTGCACAAAACATTTCATGTAACCATGTTAATTTTCTAGAAACATCCTTTTATGAAATATTCTTAAAGTCCTTTTTTGTCCCAAGCAACCTCTTTGCATTTATATGCCCACCAGGAAAAATAACCTTATAGCTGAATTCCCATGTCCCAGCTTGATTTTTGGAAGACTGAATTCTACGGTGGCCCTGAGAGGTCAAACGTACTGAAATCTAAGAAAAAGAAAAAAAATGCTGCAAAAACACACAACAAAAAAACAACAACAAACAAACCGAAGCTGACACAAGACAACAAAAGTGATTTAGGGGGAAACGTTAACATGACAGAACAGCAGTGAAAGGGACAAAAACAAAAATGTGCGAAGGATTCACTAAGATGTGCTTGTTGTGAGGGAGAAAACATTTTTCTACGTCTGGTCTGTTTTATTCAACTTGTTTTTTTCTGCATCCACTGTGTTTTGAGTGCTTTGTAATCACTCTCCCCAAGATGACAATCTCACTCATTAAAATAAATTAAAAAACATATTAAATGTATTTAGAAAGCTAAAGGAAATATAAAATATTAAATATTAAATATAAAAATAAAGACTGGAAACCTGTAAAAAATCACAGTACCAGTTATTTGAATAATGCCTAATATTAATTCATTCAAACTAAAGTGTGAAGCTAATGTTGACAGCTTAATAAGGGTGCAATAACATCACTGGAGTGGTTGCAGATGCTGGAAAATACGATTATACATACATTTTTGACTTATTTGGGTAAATGGTATCACTAACAATGGGTAAATACAATAAAATTAATTAAATTTGATTTATATAGCACCAAATCACAACAGCAGTTGCCTCAATAAACTTTAGGTAATGACATAGGTACTGGTTAATATGAGCCTTGCTGACTGACATTAAGCTATTTGCAGAGGCAAACTGAATATGCTGTGGAAATGTTCAAAAATAGCATGTAATTTCTCATAACAAAGACTTTGTCAGAATATTATCTGTATATAACTTTCTGTTAAATGAATACCTTTCATGTCAATTTTCTTCTCTCTTTCTTCAGGTGAAACCTTCTCAGAAAGCTTAAGCCACACGGAGAAATGTCAGCCCTGCACGCAGTGCTTGGGTCTATTGCGCATGCATACTCCCTGCACTGACTCCGCCGACGCCATTTGCACGTGCAACTATGGTTACTACCTGGACGAAACCTCGCAGAAGTGTCTACCCTGCACTAAGTGTCCTGAAGGTCAGGGAATGCTGTACAGCTGTGAAGATGACCGTGACACAAAGTGTGAGAATTGCACTGGGGACACCTACTCGGACCAGGAAAGCTTTTGGGAGCCTTGTATTCCTTGCAGTACTTGTGATGAGATGGAGAAGGAGTTAGAGTCATGCACCCCTTTCAGCGATACGGTTTGCCAAGGTAGGACAAGTAGCTCATATTGTCATCATAAAGTCTAATGGGTCAAAGGGTACATGTATGCACAGTTTAAAAAAAAGTTTCATGATGTACTTTAAAGCAAATAATCTAAAACAAACAAGCATCTTGGCATAACACCCTGATTGTGTACTCAGCTGACTAGTTCTCTATTTAAGTGTTACTTTCTCAACTCACTGCTAAGTGTGGACTTCATGTTCCATGTAAAGTCAATTCAATTCAATTCAATTCAATTTTATTTATATAGCGCCAAATCACAACAACAGTCACCTCAAGGCGCTTTATATTGTACAGCAGATCGTACAATAATGACACCTGGGTCAGACACCTGGGCACCATACTCTCATTATGTTTAGACAATATAAGACTAAACCTGGTCATCAAATATCTATTCAGCAATCATATGGTGCAAACATTAGGCAGATAAACTGAGCATCAGAATGGGAAAGAAAGTGACTTTGTGGTTGTTGGTCTGAGTATTTCAGAAACTGGGGATCTACTGGGATTTTCCTACACAATTATAAATATCTGGAGTTTACAGAAAATGGTCTGAGAAAATATCCAGCGAACATCAGTTATCCTTGTAAAATGTCTTGTTGATATCAGAGGTCAGAAAATGGAGAATGGTCAGACCGCTTGGAGCTGATAGAAAAGCAACAGTAATTCAAAGAGCCAATCGTAAAAAACCAAGGTATGCAGAAGAGCATCTCTGGACCCACAACATTCAAACTTTGAAGCAGATGTGGTACAGCAGCAGAAGACTGCATCGGATGTAACTGTTGTCAGTGAAGAACAGGAAACTGGGGCTACAATTCACACAGACTCACCAAAACTAGACAAGAGAAGACTGGAACAACTTTGGCCATTCTGACAAGTCTCGATTTCTGCTGTAACATTTAGATGGTAGGGTCAGAATTTGGCGTAAACCACATACAAGCATGGATCCGCAATGCCTTATATAAAAGGTTCAGGCTGCTCATGGTGGTCTAATGGTATGAGAGATTTTTCCTTGGCACACTTTGGGCCCCTTAGCACCAACTGAGCATCGTTTAAACAACACAGCCTACCTGAGTAGTGTTACTAATGGCTGCTTCCAGCAGGATAAAACATCTTGTCGCAGAAGTTGCATCACATCAAACTGTGGTCACCAGATCCACAGTCATCAGATCTCAATCTAATAGAGTACCATTGAGATTTGGTGGAAAAAGGAGATTCATGTCATGGATGTGCAGCAATTTTGTGATGCTATCATGTCGATATGGACCAAAATCTCAGAGGAGCGTTTCCAGCACTTTGCTGATTTTGTATTCTTGTGGTGTGATAAGACTATTCATATAGTTATTTGTCAGCTATCTAATAAGTGGCTTTGTGAGGTGACCTGGTCTAAATACCAAGCAAATTTCGACTTCTGTGCCGAGTAAGGATGAGTGATGAAGTGTGTTGCCCAGGGTCACGGCGATGTGAATGAAACTACATGAGCACATATTCGCTGTCCAACACTGAATGAAATGTACAACACACTTGACATCCACTTTGTCAGCCTCATAATCAGATCGTCTAAGTTTGACACTATACACATTGTTGGCCCATCGACCTAAATGCCACAGTGAAGTTTGTCTCGTTGTCTTCAGCGACTCATCCCAAGAGAGAAACAAAGACCACACTCTCTCTGTGTTGAGGGTTTAGAAGAAGGTCATTTCTCTAACAGGGCTCTGAATTTCTTTTATACCATTGCCCCCTGTGGGTATCACACTCCAAATCAGGAATTCTGTATGACTGCAGTCACTGCTCATTCCAATGATCTGATGCCTCAAAGATTAAATCAACGCTTTTGTGAGGTGACAATAAAAGGAGTCTGTTGATCAGCCAAGCAGTCTGTTGGGAAAGTGGTTTGAAGGATGTTGTTATCACAGTGGCGAACACAGAGCCAGTTTGAGGCTAAAGGGACCCTTTTGTACATCCTCCCATGGTACTCCTTGGCTTATGAGGGCTTTCAGTTTAGCCCATGGGGCCAAACAAAAGAAGAGCCAGTAATGAGTAAGAAACTAATGTAGAGTGTGCTTGGTATATTTATAACGGGACATAATTTTTCCTGTTTATTGAAAAAAGGCACGTTTTTTCTTGAGTGCTCCTGTGTCCCACTGGAGTATTTGGGCGATTTTAGCATTAATCAGAAATTGTTGCTGCACTAGTCTGTTTAAACTGGACCGACACTGTATGAGTTAGACATTCTCCCAACTAATTTTAGATATGGATTACTAGTCCTGTAAATTAAAATGTGTGTAAGCAGAGACAAAGAGTATATCGGTAGAATACCCATTGTTAAATTCAACCCCAATCCCAAAGAAGTTGGAATGACATTTTAATGTAAATATAACAAGAATGCAATGATTGCCAAATCTCATAGATTAACTCAGAAAATGTATGTTTGAAATGAGCAAATGTACCATTCCACCCTCTGAGGTCGAAGTCATCATATATGCTAACCCTAAATCTAATTCTGGTTTTGGGAGAGCTGCACCAACCATTGCTAGCAAATGGTGCCTTGCAATATCAAACTAAAACAAATACCTGAATCCCAAATATCCACTGAAATGATCTAGAATATAACACTAAATGTGATTCAGAATGTTTTTGCTTTTGAATGTATATCTATTTTTTTTGTGTAGGACTTATATATGTCAAACTTTAAAGAAAATTCAAATAACTCCACTGTTAAAAACTGGTATATAGTTTAAAGTCGGCACTTTCAACACAAGTTGAAACTCAAGCTGTGTCTTGCTGCTAGGTCATCTTTAACCGGTCATGTGATATGGACATGTTGGTGTGTCCGTTGACTCCGGGGGGTAAAGAAGAAATAAGGTTGTTTTGATTTTAATGACAGCAGCACTTCTCAAAAAAGTTGGGAAAGGGACAACAGAATGCTGGAAAAGTAAGTGGTTCTGAAAAGCTGGAGAAACATTTTGCTGCTAATTGGGTTAATTAGCAACAGGTCAGTAACAGGACTGGGTATAAAAAGAGCAGAGGGCGAGAGGCTCTCAGGAGTAAACATGCTAAGAGGATAATTTTCCTAGAGTATTTAGCAAAGAATTTCAATATTTAATCATCTACAGTGCATAATATCATAAAACGATTAGGAAAATCTGGAGAAATCTCTGTGCGCAAGGGACAGTATTGAATGCTGATTATCTTTAAGCCCTAGGCGAGCACTGTGTTGAAAACAGAAAGGATTCTGTCATGAAAATAAATGCATTTGCTCAGAAACACTGCCAGAAATGATAATCTGTGACCACAGTTCACCATGTCAACCACAATGCAGGTTAAAGCTCTTTTATTCAAAGAAGAAGCCATTTGTGAACATCAGCCAGAAACATCCTTCTTCTTGACCAAAGCTCATTTGACTGAAGTAAAGTGGAAAACTGTTCTGTGACCAGATAAATAAAGAGAGCAATTGTTATTAGCGCTGAGTTCAAAAAGCCTCTGACGGTATCGCTGATGGTATGAAGGTGCATTAGTCTCTATGGAACTGGCAGCTTTTGCTTTGGAAAGGTACAATTGACGCTGAAAGGTATAGACCAGATTTAGAGCAACATATGCTCCCATACAGGCAACGTGTTTTTCAAGGTAGACCTTGCATATTTCTGTAAAATAATGCTAAATTCCATTAATTCCTAAAGCATGGCTAAGCAGTAGAAGAGTGCGGGTACCAAAGATACAACAGAAACTCAAAACAATGATAACATGGGTGCAGGTGTGTGGATTTTAAATAAACCAATAAATAAGAAGCATTTAGTTTGGACTTTTTTTTTCTTCTAAATTTCAAATAACCTACCCGATACTGTGAGCAGTCATGAAACTAGAATGTGTGAAAACAGAAGCAACACAGAAGACTAATCAGTCATTTAGTGTCTGCCAGGCTTTAAAAGAACCAGAGAAAATACGGACAGAGAAGTTTATTTAATAAGCAAAAGGAGACACAACATATATCGATGTTCTCTACCAAGTGCTGCGCTGCTATTACAAACATCTTCCACTGAGGATGACGCTTTAAGGCAGCTTGAATCAGCTTGTGGTCTGAAAGCAAAGGGTGGTGTTTGGAGAGATGATTCATCCGAGATCAAGATATAAGAAGCCAGAGCCCCAATACAAAAAGCATCCTTTAGATAACAAACAAAGCATACATCATGATGAATGTGATTCCGGCAGAATGACTTACAGCTCACTGTGTATGGGCTTTATTGTCATATGTTGTTCCTCACTCTAACCCAATCTTCTGCCTTTTATTTCTAATGTAATCTTTTTACCAAAGCAGAAGCGTTATCAGCGCTTACAAATCTGTAGCAATGCCAGACGTCCACATCCATTAATGTTGCGGAGTCGTGCGGCACAGGCCTGAAGGGTAAAGTCAGGAAGGTGGAGGGAATGAGTGGAACACACAGACCACTAAAGACAAGTCGTAACTTGAGACGGTGGAGGCATAATTTAAATCAAGGTGGAAGGACCAGAACATTAGCTTTATTATACTGGGGTTTATTTTTCTTAAAAGATAAACCTGGATCTTCTGCTTTACTCTTTGGATTATATTTTCCTTCTCTTGTGTTTAATATAGCAGGATACAAACTCAGCTGACATGTGGGGTGAAATCCAATTTCCTCCAGCTCTAGCTCCAAAGGGATTAATGCTATGTTTTGTGTCTTAGAGGGAATAACTCACTCTCTTCTTCTATCTCTGATGGCTAAACATGGTAATAGTGGCCAGACTTTTGTCAGGGTAGACCCACGGAGTTGAAGATTTAAAGGCAAGATCCTTATCTAAAGAAGTGTGATACGACTTCCACTCTTCTGCAGGCCAGCAAGCGAGGTCAAAGGTTAAAGGGCATGAGAGTCTTGTATGTGGAGAGGGGTGGGGGTTGTGGAGGGATCAGGCAGTATAAGTTCCCCCCTGGGGGATGTGGAGGGAAGAACATCATATAATTCCTCACAATCCTTTCAGGGGTCACAACAACATTGGGGCAAGTAAAGTTAAATAAAACCGATGCTGATAACGATCCTGACGAGGTGACATCTACTGATGTGCATTATTGCTGTAGGAATATCAAATGCTGGCCTTCTAATCCCCAATTTCATATTAATATAATGAGAAAATGATGTTAATACTAGTTAGATTTGCTTCTCTCATTTTACTCATAGCCCCTACAGCATTTTTCAGCTTAGTTACTCAAAGTAAGTGTGCAGTCGATGCATGCATCATTCATCCAGGTAAGAAAATCACAGAAAGCTGGTTCTGCCTGATTTAGCCTTCTGTAGAAAATCTACATCGTAACTTACAACATAACTAAAAAAAAACCCTTTTAACTCTACGCTGTCATTTTCCACGTAACCTGATGTGCACCTGAAATGTAACTGCACGTCTGGTCCACGCAGCCCGCAATGACTGAATGGCGTGGAAGGTTACGGTGTAGGTTACGATGTAGATTTCAGTCTAAATCGCGCTTAAGGCTTCCTCTGCAGTTCAGAGGTGGTCTTTCCCTTTTCACACAAATGCTCTCCTTGACTCCATGCTCAAACCAACGTTCCCCCCTGTCCAGGATATGTACTCATCACTTAAAGGGTGTCCACTGATCTGTAGGTTTAAATAGACTGCGGAGTCCAGGCCTAATGAGGAAGCTCTTTTGTGTCGTGCCATCTGCTTAGCCAGAGGTTGTTTGGTTTCCTTGATGTATAATTCACAGCAATCCTCCTGCCACTTAACCGCATACCCTATATTACTGTGTTTGTGCTGGAGGACCCGATCCTTGGTGTGGCATGTGTTTTTAGAAAATTTGTCTCTTTGCGACAGATAAGGGATTGCTGAAGGTTATCACTTAAGCAGCCGTTGTCCTGTCCTTAGGCAGTGGTAACCATACATACATACATACATTTGTTACCTAAATCCCTCTATGGGACCAAGAATAAAATCTCTTTCTGAAGCATCAGAGTCCTGAACTTTGTACAGCCAACATCCCTTTATTGTAGCACTTAATACACTAATCCGGGCAGCTTATGTTCGTCACGGCAAGTTAGTGCTTTATAAGGAGACAGGGCTTGTATGGTTGGCTTCAGTTACCTGAGATGCAGTGGTTTTCTTTGCTGAGCACTGGTTTGGTTTGGGAATGGAGATGCGTAACAAGGCTGGTTCTATTGTGAGGACGATCAAGCTCAGAGAAAGATGATTTCAGAATGCATTATGAGTAGGATAATGCAGCCACGTTAACACAACTTTGCAAGGCCCCTTTCATACATTGGTTAAAGCTGTATGAGCAATGATTGAGCAGGATAAAGTACTGACTGCCTGTTCTTATCATCTTGAGGTTTTGGCTAAAAGCCCTCAATGTGGTGGGAGACAGAGGTTTTGCTCCATGACCCTGTTCTTCCTTGAGATCGTACTCAGGACTGACGGGACATGCTGTATCTATCAGCTAGAGCCTCGAATTCTTGCTCTGTGGCAGCAAGGGCAAAAAGTTGTGGCTGGCAGGACATATGTAGTTGTATTATTCATGCACATGCATGCACAAGAAGAAACTTCAAAGGTTAACTTTAATGTGAATTATACAATACACACACACACAGATCTGGCAATAATCCAACAAGCACATCATCCACCCTTCTCAAGGTCAATGACCTATCTAGAGCTACATCTCTTTTTTTTTTTTTTTTGGCGTGTTTCCCTTC
>VUQG01028297.1:56281-103692 GCA_015106755.1 Etia nguti | reverse complement strand
TAACTGTAGCATGGGAGATGGGTGGTCTCGTAGGGTGTCTTGCATTGAAATCTGCTGCAATGACCCGGTTACTGCGTTCACCAGATATAAACACAATTTCGATGCGCTCCTCACGTGTTAACCTCTTCGACATGTCAATGGCTGTGAACAAAGAGAAACTTGTAAATAACTCATGAAAGAATAAAGTTAAGTTGAAACCAAGCACACCATTGTTTTTCTTGTGACATTACCAATACGTTTGATGTGTCACATGGCCCTCTTCCTATTGAAAAAACATAAGTTGTATCCAAGATGGCCAACTTCTAAATGGCCACCATGGTCACCACCCATCTTGAGGAGTTTGCCCCCTCACATCTACTAATGTGCCACAAACAGGACTTTAATATCACCAACCATTCCCATGTTATTACGGTGTATCCATATAAATGGCCCACCCTGTAGTTTATAAATGCCTTCAGGTTGCCAGTACTTAGCAGTCAATCTGAGCTGATCTGTGGCAATGAGCACTACTCATTTCCGCTGTGTCTCTTTGCAATAGAGAACTTAATTCAGCTTGTTGGTAAATGGTTGTATCTTGGTTCTAGTCTGCAAAAGCAAGGCTGCTGAGTGGCTGTGTCATTTAGCAGATACTTTGCTGTCCTGCAGCAACAACATCAACATTTGTGGAGGAATTTCTGAATTTCTGTTTCAAATCTGAGGTTCTGGCTGGACTTTGAAAGCAAATAGTTAATGTGAATTTCTTTCTATGTAGACAGCAACTGATTTTGCAATTTTTTACAATTTACCACAGTTAATTGCTGTATTATCACAAACAGATTGCCTGTAATCACCAGCTTGACCCCATTCAACTGCAAACAGACAGCAGACTTATTTCATGTTCTTGCCATTTTATCAGTGTCTCGATAGTCCAAAGTTGCTTTGATGTTGGCAACTGACTGTGAGTGGTCAAAGATGTGGTCCTCATCCATTTCAAAGGCTCTTTGGACATGGTTGCAGTTTGAAACCTTCATTGGTACATTTTTTGGATATCTTAATGTGTTACTGCCACCTAAAGATCAATGGAATTGTGTGAAATAATTAACTTTACTATACAAATACAATACAAACATAAAGAGTTACTTTAGTACTGATACGTTTAGTTGGCTTTGTTAGGTTCTTGTGGTGGTGGGTAGGTGGTTGCAATTATAGTTTTAGTTTTAGCATTTTAACCATACAGCATGTTTGTCAGTATTTATAGGTTTTTGAAATTGATTACAGTAAGCACCAATCAAAAATCATCTTTAATGTCATATCCATAATTAATCATCCACCTAATAAGTGTTGGATACCTTTGTCTCAGTGTTGCAGCACGTATCCCAATGGGGCTCACTTTACTGCATTCTTCCATCAAAGGACAGGGCAAGTACGTGATGGTCCCGTGGGTCCTATAAGCAACAAGATGACTCACCTTCACAAATTATTTCATAAGTTCTTCAGAGTTCGTTGAAATGTCACTTTCTTCTTCCCCTTTTACATTGTCCCTTTGCCCAGGTGCTGAATCGACACACCATTGTCTGTTGGAGCGGAGCATCGATCCCTCCCCCAGTCAGCACCTCCTCAGGGATGGAGGCGAGAGGGAAGAGAGCGATATGCTTAGAACAGCATAGCCATTTTTGTACTAAAATTGCTGAGACAGAGAGGAGATCCGCTGATCTGTGTAAGATACACTCCCGAACACTGCCGGATGGGCGCGATAGACTGTAACCTTTTGGCAAAGTTTCAAGGTGGTACATCAATGGGAACAGCTTTCGATCTTGTTGTGGTCTTTGTTGCCGTTGTAATCTTTGTATCAGGGGCACATAGCCTTTATCCTGACAAACACCTTTATCCTGCTGTCCTCCCTCAAGGTTTCTGTGGCTTCTTTTAGTGCTACCTGTTCTCCAGGGTGAACCACAGCTTTTTTCGTCAACACCAATATAGCGCCTTTGTCTAAATGCACTTGCTCATTTCCTCCATTTCCACAGTGACATTGCATTAAAGCCACACGGTTTCCCCACTGCCATCGTCCCTACCCCCCATCATGCAGACAGGGAGGGCTTTTTGTAGTTGGTCCCCTCCTCCTGTAGGCTGTAATCACCCTGAGAATGGGGTAATTAGGGCCACTGTAGGGTAATTACCAGAGCTTGAGTTGTTTAATTACGGCCTTCTCTGTAGCTGTCTGATGCCAGTGACAGTGGAGGCGCCACTCACTGATAGAGTGATTTCATCCTCTTGACTGTAACAGGCGGTGAGGGACAGAGAGAGGCGACATGGTAATAGAATGAGTAGGCGTGAGTGGGCGGGATCGGAGGAGTTACACTGAGAGGGAATGAGAGAGTTAAAGGCAAAAACAGACGATCTAGACTTGATAAATGTATATGTCAACAATGGCAAGGGGAAGCAGGAGATAACAAAGCAAAGCAGAGATTATTTTTGAAAAAAAAACTGTACCAATTTAATTTATTTGACTCTGTGTGCTTGTCTTTGCTGTTTTTCTTTGGTATTACTTACAGTATTGCAACCCAGCCTATGTGGATTTGGTCAATAGAAGAAAGCCAACAGAGTTGGTTTTGGAGTATATATCATGTATAGTTATAAAAAACCTGAAAGAAGAAGATCTCTTGTTGTTACCTGAAAAAAAGAAGAAGAAGAAAACATCTATTTGAAGAAAAGTGGGTGCATCCCACTGGTGGCAAATTCCTGCTTAAAGAATCACACATGAACGTGACTGAGAGAACGAGGGCTTCCCTTTTGCCCTTTAGTTTCTTCTAACCAGCCGTGACGGCCATCTTGGACTGCAGCAGTAAAGGAGTTGCGGACCTGAAGATTTGTGGGGCAAAGGGGCGGGGGGTCAATCCCCCAAACTAGGGGAAAGGAATTCACACGGACAGCCTCACATTCCCCCAACTGGAAAAATGATTCTGTCTGCACACTGTCTCTGACTAAGCCTAAAATAGAGCATGGTGAGAAGATTCCTGCCACCCACAGACCACAATTCTAAAATCCTAACCAGACTTAGATCAATATACACTATATGATGAAAAGCTTGTCTGAATACTTTGAACAGATGTGGAAGGTGCTCAACAAGGAGTCTACGTCACCAGTTTTTATTTAGCTGAACTGGAATATTGTAACTCAGTTCAGACTAACCCAACAGCAACGGAAAGGGTCTGCTAGACATATTTGCATGCATTGTTTACCAAACATCATGGTCTGCAAATCTTTGATCTTTATGACTGATGACTGAAAGGCATTTTTATGGTGCAATGATCTGTTGAATCTTTGTTCGGATTCCAGCGTGAGCATGTGAGCTGTTTGTATTTCCACTGTACCAGACGCTCGTAACTCAAAACACCAGATGAAGATGTAAGGGCAGAAAATATTTCCTGACAAATGTGTTGACTGACAGCGGCCTGTTGACCGTTTGAATCTTGCCCCCATCCCCCACACGCATCGCTCCTCTCAATTCTCAATTTTTAAGAAACCTGCACGTATTTTTAGTTTGGCTACAGGAAACGCTCACTGAACCAGAATTTTGGCTCAACTGATCCTAGCTCGTGAACATGAGGCTGACAGACATGTGTTTTCATACATGCTCTTCAAGCAGATGAGTTAGAGTTATTGTTAATGTTGTGTTGCAGATGTGACATGTTATCATTCTTCAGCATTGGTGCCTGACAGATGTTATGGGATGACAGCGGAAGTCCGTTGGGGATTAATGGTGATAGATGAACTGGCTGCTTTTTATCGGCTGACGAACCGCAGTAATGCAGGGAATCACCTCTGCTAGAAGACAAGGATGACTGAGTCTGACACCTTATTTTAAAGACCGCAAACCCGCAACCTCCTCAATATCTCAGTGAGCTTTTATTTGTTTTCAGAGAGAGTATATAAAAACTCTGTGAATGTCAGTCAGGTGGAACCGCAGGTCATATGAGTGTAAAATGAGGCGACACCAAAGGCTTGTTGGGAAGTGCTATTTCCAGACTGCCTCGCCTTCCCCAGCAGTTACGACACAGAGGCGGATGGACATCCTCAAACATCTTTGACACTCTGCACTCACTATCTCTGTCACCAAGTCTGCTAATGTATTTTAGTATGCGGAGACATCGCAATTTAGTGCAATCATTTTTTCAGACAACAAGCTTGTGAGGGTTCAACGAGCACTTTTCTCTTTGAGGGCCCATCCATATGTTTTGCATTATATCTGAAGTGTTTTGCATGTGTGCTGTCCTCTCATAGGTTATTGAAGATGCAAGTGTTTAATTGTTACACGTTTATGAACGGTATTTGCTGGAGTTGCGATCGCAAGCTATTTGTGTGCTGCTCCTTTGATTGGCTGCTGATTGATTGCACAACATATAATTAGTTACTTCCAGCATAGTTGATCTTTCAGCATCGAAGTTCCCACACTAAAATAACTTCACTGCATTTAGAACTGATCTCTTTTGCCAACATGTTTGCCGCTCACACACAGACACCTGGCAGATGTCTCAGTTTTTGTGGGGTTTTTTTAAATTAAGATAAGACAAAGTGCTTTAAAAACAGTTTCAAAGCATGTGAAAGAAAAAGAAGAAATTCATATCAGTGACCTTCGTCAGCTCAAGCTATCTCCTGCATCCTGCATCTGTGAATCATTTCTCCAATTAGTGATAGAAAAACAGCCTAACACTGAGAACTGAGACAAATTCAGTCACGGAGTGAAAAAAGGCAGCTCGTGTTTGATCTCTGCAGGCAACGGCGTAAAGAAACCTTCACTGAAACGCGTTATCTTCAGAATAGACTGCAGCCTCACCTCCTCCACCTCAGTGACCTTGTCATTTGGCTCTCCATCTTATCAGAGAAGGGAATGATGTCAGCACTCATCTCTTTTCGACCATACCAAGGGGGGTGAAATGGGACTCTCCTGCAGCCAGTCTGTTAGAAATATGTATAGCGGAGGTCCAATGATTTAACAGGAGACCGCAGATCGATAACAGCCTGTAGTGTGAAGACTGAAAAATGCTGGGTAGGTTTTTGCAGAAAATAAAAACAAAATAAAAAGCTCTCTCCGTGGATTCTGATGTGTTTCCAAAGTCACATGAGGGTCTGTGTAATGCAGTTGGCTGCCAAAGTCTGGTTTTTAATTGGCTCCCTTGTGTTGATCATTGGACTGTTCTCTCCCGGACTCCTGAAGCAGCAGTACAGTGCTCCTGCCTTGCTGCCTATTAGAACTGACAGTTTAGCATCCATCACTTAATGTGTCCAATTTCTCATCCTCCTATCACGGGGAGAACTCCGAGACTACTGCGGCTGCCCTATTTTCTCTTGTTATTTCTGCTTTGTTGTCCTTTTGTTTAGGTTGTATGGGCGGATGCAAAGTAGCGCTAACCTCCCAGTCTTCTGGTGTCTGTCAATCAACTCAGCGCCTGTCCTTTGTGCGTCACGTCACTTTTTCCAAACGCCTTCAGCAGAGATGAAAAAGCCACCTGACCCCTTTTTAAAGCGAAGCTCCGCTTGCAGCCCTGTGATCGTTGTACCGTTTGTGGCCTTCCCCATGGTTTGCGTTTGCCCCCACATTTCATGGCTTCAGACACTCTCACTGAGATCAATCTCACAAAGTCCCGACCCCCTGCTGGGACTTCCTCTGAAAGTGCTAATGACCCCGTTTGTCTAAGGAGCCACCCGGTCCTCTTCTCTTGTGCCTGCCTCCTTCTAGGCCCAGCTCCGTCTTCTCTTTATAGTGATTACTTTGCCAGTTGTGGCTTTCTTGTCTGACCTTAACTGCCTTGAGGGCGGAAGACAGCTGAACTTTTGCTGCAGGTCAGGGCATTTGGTGGGAGAGTAGTGCTGGTCTAGTTTTGTGGGGAAGACTCGGGGCAAGCACCTGCTGACTTGCCAGTGACACAGGTGCTGACAAGTCAACGAACGCGCCTTATAACGTGGATTTCTATATTTATACTCATTCAGCCTGCAGCTTCAAATTAAGATTTGGTCAAGTAAATTTTTACTGTGTCAGTTTGATAGACCCACAAGGATAAAAAGCTGTCAGTAGGAGAACTATTAAGTGTAAACGTCAGTGCTCGCTGGATGTTCACACCCTGAAAATAAATCAGAAATTCTGTGTAAATCCTCCTCGATCACAACATGACAAAGGACCAGCTGTATCGTTTCCATCTGGCTGCATTTCAATAGCACCAACAATTTAAGGAATCTGATATGGGAGCTGCGGCTGTGTATCCGATGTTTTGCAGTGATGCGCCTTTCCTCTGTGTCAGCGGTTAGGATCGCAGAGAGATCATTTGAACTGTGATGACGCTTTCTTGGGCTCAGACCAACTCTACATTATCCATGATACATAAATTTGCTGCTCTCCACCCCCTGTGCTCGAGGCCTCATATTACCATGAGCCTACAAAGTAATTTGTAGACAGATGATTTCAATGACCTCTGACAGAAGCTACGCATTGTTTGCTGTAGCCCTTCTTTGGCAGATTTATTCTCGGGGGTTCAGCTCATTGCTAGTTTCGGGGGAGCTGGATAAAAGTCTCTGCGGTGGCCCAATTAGTGGTTTTGGAACATGGGGAAGTGATCATTGTTAGTTAGTAAAGCACAATAATGGACTTCATCATTCTGCATCTGCAAACGCATATAACCGGCAAAAGATAAATACACATTTTAAAGTCCAACTAAGTATGTCCTGCAGGCTGCGCTCAGGCGAGATGGCATGAAAATCTGCTCAAATAGCAGAAACAGAGAAGCAGGAGACGGCAGCCCGAGTTCATAAGTCAATCCCTTGTGCAGATGCTGTTTATTTTTTCAGTTGTAATCTTTGATGCTGGGTTTATTTGTGGACCTGTCAGTCTTTTATAAACATGTGGATACCTCAAAGTGTGTCTTATCAACCCCTAGTCCAGGATTTAAATATGGGAAGAAAAGATTATGACTCGAACAAATGGTATTTTATTTAGCTACATAGCCATCTACCGAATCCATGTGGTTATCTTAATTTGCTTGTAATGTAATCCTGTAATGGATAAGAGCATATGAGGATTATTATTTCCAGTTAATGTATCTGGAGAGTATTCAGTTTTCCTCTAAGGCGTTTCCTTTTTCAGTATTGTTAGCAGAATTTGCAGTGAGATGTTTGTGGAGTTCACTTTCCTTTTGAGACAATGTCTGTTATGCAAGAATGTTCATTCAGTTGTAGAATGTCAGAAGCTTTCCAGTCTTCAATAATTTAGCATAAAAAATGACTCTGGAGAATAATGATCTCTGAAAAAGTTATAACAAGAGAATATAGATTGGGTAACACTTTCATAACCTACTGTTATACAACAGTAGGTTATTAGGTTTCAGTGCACAGGCTGGGTTAACATGCATTCAGTTTTGGTTCAGTTTATCCTTAATTTGTAACAGAGTTTTAGTTGTTCCTAGTTCATTCTTAAGTTTAATGAAAATGTATTTCTTAAAAGCCAATATTTGGTATGACTACCTTTATTTTTCAACAAAGAATGAACTCTCTTAGGCAACCTTTCTTCTAATTTATTCAAGCAGTCTTCAGGAATAGTTCCCCTGGCTTCTTGAAGGACATTCAGAGCTCCTCTTTGGATATTGGGTACTTTTTATTCTGTTCTTTGCTTCAATAATGTTGAGGTCTCAGCTCTGGAGAGGCCTCAATAATGTTGAGGTCTCAGCTCTGGAGAGGCCAATCCATGACTGAAATTGTTCTAGTGTGTGTTTTTCTATCCAGGTATGCTTTTACTGCACTGACAGTGAGTTTGAAATTGTTGTCATGCTAAAAATGAAGCGGTTGCTCATCAGATCTTTTCCAGATGCTATTAAATGGTGGATCCATATCTGTTGGTACATTTCTGCATCCATAATTTCATCAATGTTGACAAGATCCCCAACAACACTGGCTAAAATGCAGCCCCAAACAATGACAGAGCCTCCATCGTGTTTTACAGATGGCTGTAGACACTCACTGTTGCAGCTCTCTCCTGACCTCCTCCATACATATTGATGGCGATTTGAACCAAAACTTGAAAAATTTTGATATGTTTTTTGTGACAGTCTCCAAGTAACAAAGTACCTAAAGATACAATTTTAATTTTTTCTTTCTTTCAAGTTTATTTGGCAAGTTATCCGTTATGTGTAGACATAGCATTAGTTGATTCCTTGAGTTAGGTGGGATTTTTACGCTTGGATGACTCACAGATCAGTGTTTAGTGGCTTACCAAAGAGTAAGCCAAAAAAACCCCACACCTTTGAAATTGGTCAGGTGCAAAGACTGGACTAAAAATGATTGAAAGAACTCAGAAAGCCTGGAGAACTCCAGACTATTTTAAAAATATTACCAAAAAAGTCTCTCATTGAAAGCAAAATAAAAAAGTCATGGGTCACTCTCACTTTTACACAGTACTCAAACAGTATTCAACAGCCTTCATAAACATATTGAATTATTTAAACTGTCATTCTGAAACCTTGGTCATAGTAGACCTCCCCTAAAACAGACTTCTTAAATCTTTGCAGGCCTGATATGCCAACACCTCTTCAAAAAGCTTTTATTTTACTTTATTTGACCATCTTAAGCTAACATAGCATTGATGATAATGAGATTGTAGTTATTGGTTGACAGTTATTTTTAGGCTATGTGACTACTATTTTCTCAAATAAACATTACATATCCTCGTAACATTTTTGTGGATGTGGGCAGAGCTGTTTTTGAAAAGCCAACCATTTCTTTTTTTACTCACTTTTGCAGCATAGTTAGCAGTCACACAGTGGGCAGTATAAACTTGCAACACATCCACAATAAGCATAAAGACTTCATTTTCGGCACAAAGTGGTATGGGAAAAATCAGAAAGCCAGTCACTGGAGTACTTTCTGGCAGATGCACTGATTTTTGCTGTAAAGGTCTGCTTTTGAATGAGTCAAACTCACTGCTCTGGTACCTGTGAGAAAACCACTCAGTGTTCTTTAAGTCTCCAGCTTGATTAGCCGAGGGTTTGGGTTGAGCGCTCCGAATTCTTGTGGTTTTCATTTACAGCCTTGACAAGACTCCAAATGATCTTGTTGCAGCCCCAGAATAACTTCTCCATTTAGTGAAATCTGTGTCGAAGCAGAGACATCCAAATGGTCGACTTCATGCCTCTTGGATGATTAACCAATAACAGTCGGCGATGAGCCATTGGACAAGTAAACGCTTAATTCTGCACAACAGTGTAACAATTTCTAAAAGCCAAACCTTCAGATGGTTTCCTCCTGTCAGGATGCTTTTAATCCAATTCCAAGAGCAAATTATTTTGACGTTGCAATTCATTTGTGCCAGATGAATAATTACAGAAGATGAAAAGTTAACCTTTAACACACTCTCTGTGTTGCTATATTTAGAGCTTCTATTCCAACATATTTTATTACATAAACATGATCCGTTATCCGTTAATAAAAGCAGCCAATAAAATATTCTGTGCACACAAAACCAACGCAAACATCAGCAGAACACATACTCTGTCAGATTTATTGTTTTAGGCCTCACAACAGAATCACATCATGTGTGCAGCTGTCAGGAAATGGACTGTTTTGTCTACCCTCTTTGCTACATTATTGTAACTTTTGCAATATTGCAATAGTTCTCTAGGCTTTTTGAAGGCCAAACTTTTTCTTTGGTCATTGGCTGCTATTTCACTCATTTTCAGTCTGTTTGTTAAACCACTTAACACTGACCTATGAATCATAGGCCAAGTGGAGGACAAAAGAAGTAGTAAATCTGAAAAATTATCTACTGTAACTGAAAGTTGTCCTTAAGAGACAGAGAAAAAATCCAGCAAAGAACTGACACATGACCGGAGATGCATCTGGTCCTTCAGCTGATTCATCTACTGTTACTACTAAACTGAGGCGTCATCAGAAATGTTGTCAGTGGAAGGGTGTCTGTCAAAGATGCTATTCTTTGGGAAGGGAAACAGGGAGTAAATTACAAAAAACTGGACAGGTCTTATGGAGTCAAGAATCCAAATGTGAAGTTTTTGTTTCAGATAATAATCATGAGTGTCTACAGGCATCTATAAAACATGGAGGAGGCTCTGTCATGGTTTGGGGCTGCATTTCAGTGAGTGATGTTTGGGATCTTATCAAAATTGAGGAAATTATGAATGTAGAAGACTGCTGTCAGATTTGGTCCAGCATTCAGTACCATCTGGAAAACATCTGATTGACGATGGCTTTGTTTTTCAGCATGGTAATGATTCTCAGAGCGTGGACCTTAACATTATTTAAGCAGAAAAATAGAATAAAAGCCAGCCAACATGTAAAGAAGAGTTTTGAATATACAGCAAGAAGCCAGGAGATCTATTCCTGAAAACTAAATGAGAAAAGGTTAGGTGTTGGGGGAAAAAAGATGATCATACCAAACACTGACTTTCAAGCTCATTAAAATTGTAAAAATAACATTTTTGCCTTGTATACTGTATTTCCATGTATGTTTGAATATATTTCATTAAATTGCTGTACTAATTTACAATTTCCTAGCAAAATATAAAGAAAAGAGGAGTGACTCAAGACTTTTGCACAGTAATTTATTTGTACAAGTAGATGTCCAAAGAACAATATAAAATTTCTATTCTTTGCTTTAGCTAATAATTGAGTTTACATTCATTTGTGACCTTTACACTGTATAGAAAATAGATGTTTTTCTGTTTGTTAATAAATAATTCAGATGGGTTAAAATGCAAAATGGCAGAATAGGTATTTATTAGTCGACATACATGACACCATGAAGACAAAAGGCTAAAGCCAGCCACCCCGAAAGCAGTTAGATACCTTTTATTTTTCCTGCTGCAGGCAGTTAGTTGGAGGATGTCAATTAGGTGGGACAAAGACCATATAAAGAATAAAAAGCGCTTTAAACCAACACAAAGGATAAAGCAAAGAAATATTCATAGACTTCTATCAATAATTCAGTAGCAAAGAAGTCATAATTGTCACACAGATCAATACTGTTTCTGCTTTTCCACCAGCGAGCCCCTCTCTGCTTCCTTAATCTTTCGACGCACAGCTCCAAAGTTCCAAATTTAATCCTATAAGATTTTTTAGAAATAAAAAACGAATTTTGTGTCTCCCTCTTTTTTCTTATTTTTAACACTTAAATTGTAAGAATTGATTTTTTTTTTTTGGGGGGGTGATAATAGACTGTTTTTTCACAAAACCATGTTGTCGTCTTCTCCATTGCTCCAAGCGGCGGAGAGCTTCCATCACAGCTGGAATCAATAATACTCTTCCAAGGAATGTGATGCATGAAAAGATAATTACTGTGACTGTGGCATAGGAGGAACGTCAATGAGTTGCAAGATTCCGTAATTACTCTTCAGCATGTGAAAATAAATGCCTGCAGTGCTGATTCTAGTGCTGCGAGTGTTAAAAGATGCCTGCAGAGTCGCAGCAAGCTCGGAAACAAAAGTAGGTTACAGCCTGAAAATGTGAGGACGAGCTGCCGAGGTGCCACCGGTAATGCGTCCGACCACATTGCGGAGTGAAAGCAACACTGGGACGATGCTTTAATCGCACTTTTTAATTTTTAATTTTTCCTGCTACTGTTGTGAGAGCTGGGTGTTTCAGGTTTCAAGTCCACATTTTAGTCGAGTCCAAGATGGTGAAAGCTTTTTGCTGCTCACTCGTTGGTTGAATAGAAAACGGGTGCATCCTCGTTTGACTGCTCTCCGTTCTCCCAAAGGGGTGAATCGGAGGTGAAGGGCTGAACAATTGGCCATTCGTCATTAAAAATCCCCCATGTTTAACTAACCATGGGTGATATCAGTGAATGCCGCCATTGGATGCTTTGTGGTTAAGCTGTCCAATAGTGACGCCATGTATCTGTGTTTTTTCTACACTTGACAGAACAAGAGGACGTCAGCGAAACACAAGTCTGATTTCTTCAAGTGCTTTCATGATGCAACTCGCAACTTGGGCATGACGGCCAAGTGCAGCCACAGGAATCCATTACAGAGGAGCAGAGGCAGATTTTAGACACAGCTCTATGAGGCATAGATGAAAAATAACCTTTTAGTGCCGTGCTGTGCTATCCTCTGGGAGACACCCCTCGTCTCCATTGTGTGTGTGTGCTGGATATTGTTAGAAAAGACAATCAAAACCCAATTTAGTGTTTGAATTATTTTCCTTCAGTACAGCCAGAGACTTTCCTGTAGGTATATGGGTTCACCCGCCACCAACAAGAACACTTGTTGTGGTGTAGTGTCTGTGTTGTAGCCATACAGCAACATAACAGATCTCCTGTGGGATGCTGATTGAGTTTGAAATAGGACAGGTTACCCATGAGGTATCTGAATAGATCTAATGGACCTGCAGGAGCCCCCCAAGGGGGGACTAGCTAGTGAGGGTCAAAATGGGGTCATGTTTATTCAGTGTATCTTGGAGTGTGCCAAAAATCACATTGCTTCCTCCCTGTACCCCTTACTCCATTCAGTTCTTCTGTGTCTCCAGGCCTGAATGATCGTGGGCTAGGCTCAGGCCACATCTGGATGCAATTCCCCTTCAAGGCAGTGTAGAGAAGTCCTACTGATAGTCTTCAAGCTCGAAGCAGGGAGATTCTTATATAACAAGCACGGAAGGGAGATGAAATTGTAAAATGGAACTGCTGTTTTATATTCTTTGTTTATTCGGTGCACTGTGGTGTCTGTCAGCCCTAAACGATTGCTTGTGCTGGGGGTTGTCAAATCTGTGGATTTAGACAAATGTGACATATTTATATGGATATTCGTAGCCTGTTGGGATTAGGCGGAGGGAACGCAGTTTCATATTTGAGGCCTGTTTAAAATGGGCAGTCACATTTCATTAAATTCAACCAGATTTTCGAGTACCTGCCAATAGTTAACTGCACTCCTTGCGAGTGATACAATTGGGAAGCAGAGCGTGAATGGGGCAGGAAAAATATGGCAGCCACATGTATGACAGAAAAAGAACAAGGTGAGAAGATTAACCAGTTTTATATTAAGCAATCCAGACTGTGGCTCCGTTACAGTAAAAGCAGTGTATTATCCTCTGTGAAGACTTGGCACTCGTTTGACTTTTAGGGCCATTAAGCTATTACTAAGCTGGTTGCTTTACATTTTTATCAATACTTGGAAGAGAATTGGCTGAAAAAAGGGAATGAGTTCATCATTAAAAACCTGAAACACTCCATTCACCATGAAGTTTATGGTTACTTCAAGCATACTTTACAGTCCCTAATAAAATGTAATAGTTTTGATGCATTTATTTGCTGATGCCATACTTTGTTTAAACCCGGTGTTAGCTTGTCACTCAGGCCATCGTTTTTGTGAGCAAGGCAGACTACTTCACCAGATGCTAATCTACTGAGCAAGTTTTAAAACAAATACCTTTCACAAATAAATTGTCAACCTGATGCTGTGGTCTGAAAATTAATCCTCACCATCAGTTCTCTGCCTGTCTGAAGAAAGACGTTTCAGCTTATTTCTTTTTAAGCCAGTCTTCTTCTGATTGGCCGCCCCTTGTTAACAGAATGTTTGAACAGCCCGTTTTTGGAACTGCTGTGCTCACAGCCAGAGCTGTGTGTCTGAGATAATCTAGGGATATCAAGGGTATCCTCTTGCTATGACGTCATAAAGTATAGAAGAAATTGTCTAAACCAGACCATTCAGAGCATTTACAATTTGGATAACTTTAAATATAAAGATTGAGTTTAATAGTTGGATAAAAATCTTTTGTAAACAATGACGGCCGGAAGTCTAGAAACCATGGACATAATCAAATTCTTCATTTCCTCCTTTGAGATACCCTGTCAGGCCTTTGCCTGTAGCCACTTTGAGTTATGGCTTGTTTGTGGGTATCTCTGCCTTGAGTTTTTATTTCAGTAAGAGATCAGATGACTGATTGGGCATTAAAGAATCTCCCATTTCATTTCTTGAGAAACTCATTTGCCTGAATATGGGCAGAGAATAGCCCTGTACACTTCAGAATTCATCCTGCTACTTCTGTCAGCAGTCAGATCATCAATAAACAGTAGTGACCCAGTTCACAGGCAGCCATACGTGCCCATGGCATAACATTGCCATCACTGTGTTTGACATGATTTGTCAAATACGGTGGCATGCTCCAGGTCATGACCTGTTTCTTTTCTTCCCCATACCTTTCTCCTCCGGTCAATGTGGTACAAGTTTATCTTGGATTCATCTGTCAAATATATTTTTAGATCTGTGAAAAGTCTAATGTCACCTTCCCGTTCTTGAGTGTAACCAGTGGTTTGCACCTTGTTATAAAACCTCTGTATTTCCATTCATGAAGGCATCTCTTGATTATAGACTTTGACAAAGAAACTTCTAGCTCCTTGAGAGTGTTGTCAACTGGGTTAGATCATGTGAAGTTGTTTTTTTTATCTATTGAAAGAATGCTATTATCATGCAGTCCTTCAGGTGGCCAGTGAATTTATTCTTTTTAAGAATGCACCATATAATTGATACAGACACTTTTAGAGTTTTTTTTTGTCTTTCTGTTAGTTTTATTTGGGTTTCTAAGCCTGACGATAGTCACCATAATTTGCACATCTCTCTAGGTCTCATTTTTTAAACAAAAATTAAAAGCTCTAAAATATAAATTCAGCACTTTGTAAGAATGTCACAGAGTTCACCTGAAACTCTTTGTCAGTCAGTTGTCTCACTTTTCAGTCATCAGCATTACTTGTACACATTTTGGCCACATTTTAATCTTTCTGTTTAATATGAACATCCACCATTACACATACCACCATTCCTCCATTGTAACACAAAATATGTGACAGAAAAAAAGGGAAAACATAAGTTATTTTTAATAAATCAGGCAAATTTATTTCTTTTAGTTTATTTATAATATCACATAAGAATGTAATGCATTATCTTCCTATTATTCAGGTTATATTCTATCCAAATATTGTTCTGGCTCTTTTAATACCCATGTGTATTTTCTTTGTATAAGCCCAGCTTTGTGTAAATCTGTTATGTTCTTACAACAGGTTTGATTCGCACTCAGATTTATTTGCAACGATCTCATTATTTGGCTATTATGCATTCCCAATAGGTTAAACTGAATTTGGTGCCAAGATACTTTGACTCAAAGCCTCACAGAAGCTGATGGCTACTCACTTTGTGTTGCACAAAAGATGACTTTAATTGCTTGTGAAAGTTGTTCATTTACATCGACGGGCTGTGAACTTCCTCTCACCCTTGGACAGGAGAGCTAAAGAATGCCTTTTACTTCAACAGAAGTGTTGACTTAAGGTGAAAATCCCCTCTAATAAAGAAAAGATTACCTTCTATCCTATAAGATTGGAAAACAAAAGATTATAAAAGATGTATTCAAAATGGTGCTTTGTGATTGTTCTTTCATATGGCTCAGTGCACATGCATACCATTTGTTTCACTGGCATTGATTGTGTGTGTGTGTGTGTGTGTGTGTGTGTGTGTGTGTGTGTTTGAGTACTTAGGTGTGCAGTCATGCAAGTGTATAATTCATGGACATGAGCGGTCAAACCCCAGTGGTCCACTGGGATTTGCAAGGTATCATGTTCAGGTTTTGTGATCCGGTGTAAGACGCTGACTGACCCACTAAGACAGGAAAAATCAAAACCAGCTGGAAGACGTCACTCATTATTTACTGATATTTATCTGTGACTCACACTGATTACATGAATCCTATCAAGGAATGGTGATGGGGAAAGAGTCCGTGAGAGAGAAGTGTCTCTCAGTTATTTGGTTAGTTTATTTGGTCAAATAAACTGTGAGGCGGGGGAAGAAATAGGGGAACATATAATGTGGTGTTATGAAAGAGGACAATGATCTTTTTAACTGTCAGTTCACTCACATTAGGCACATAGTTTTTCCTATATAGTTTGATATTTTTAGATGTCACCAAAGTTATTGTCACGACCTCAACACAAGGGGGAAAGATGGAATTGTTGTTTGTGGTGCTCAGAGGATTTAAAATCCAATCCAATAAAAATTCTTGACTGTGGACTTTTCAGTTAAATCAGGATGTTTTTTTTTTCTGGAGAGATTCAAAGCTTTAAGATCCAGGCATATTTTTTCTTATGAAACCCTGCAAACAACATTCCTTGTCACCCAATTTTCTGGTTATGCAACAAAAATGACTGAGAGATTTCTGGAAGTCTCTGGCTAAATGCTCTTTGGAGGTAATGGAAAATTTTGTCTGTGTATAGAAAAAACATTCTCAGAGGACGGGGAAATTAGAATTATCTAACTAACAATTAGCTTGTGTGGTAGAAACCACATATTAAATGAATAAAAATCATAGTCAGTAAAGTATAAAAGATGGCTCGAGGCCATGTGATGTTAATATTGATTTCTGTACATAATCACTAGTGCTGTGACAGCTGCTGTGTTGAGTTTTGAGCTGCAAAAGACCAATTATCAGCTAATGCTAGCTTGATTAGCAAACAAGAACACAAGAACTGTTGAAAGGACCAGTTCAGTGATCAAATTAGCACAGGTAAAGCCTACGAGATAGCTATTTGCTACATCTGACCTGTCAGTCAAAGCAGTTTCCAAATGCCTGTACAGTTTTTATGGAGGGGTATATTAATCATTAGCACCAAAACTGACTTTTGAATGTGGTGTAGCACAGTTGAGCGGTGGTTAGCACTATTGCCTCACATTTCCTGGGTTTGAATCCATCGTGGGGTGTTTCTGTGTAAAGCGTACACGTTCTCCCTGGGAACTCGAGCTTATTCCCACAGTCCAAAGACATGCATGGGGTTAGGTTAATTGGTGATACTAAATTAGGTGTAGGTGTTAGCCCTGTGACAAATTGGTGATCTGTCCTGGGTGTTCTTGGCCTCTCGTCATATGACAGCTGAGATAGGCTCTGGCCAACCTGCAACCCTGAATTAAATAAGCAGGAGAAGGTGGATGGATAGACGGATGGGATGGCCTATTCTTGGATCTATAGGGATCAACTTGCTTTTGCAGTCAGCCTCAAGTTGTTATTTGAGCAACTGCAATTTTTCTTTCACTTTCTATGTTATATATTCAAGGAGCTTTTGCCTGACATAAATACTGATAAGAGTAAACTGTTTTGTTCAGTGTTTCATCAGATTGGTTAAAATATACAAAGGCTGAAATATGCAAATTCAGTTTGTGGAGTAAGTAGTGATGGACTACAGTGTGCAAAATAGATTTCAAAAAAATAAATGTCTGAAACAATCCACGAAAGCACCACAGAGTTCTGTGCACTTAATGTATATCTATAATAAAATTGTCATAACGGATAAACGATTATAAATATAGTAAAAGTAAGAAAATGCATAAGGTGATAAAGATCTTCTTACTATTTCAATGCCCATTGCAGATTCAGCTAGGACATGTTGCTTTACTGTTGCATGCTGGGACACTATATCCATGCAACTCCTCAGCCTAACCTTTAAATCAGAATACTAGCACAGAGGTCAGGGGTCCAGATCAGAGCATTTCTTCCTGCTTTCTTCCTTGTCCTGTCCAGACCTGAGCGTTATCAGCTCTGTCAGATTCACAGACGGCAGAGGTCTAGGACCCTCTTCCTGACCTGCCCATCAGCTCTCAGAGGAATTCCACTAATGAGGCACTATGGGGAACAGATGCAGAGAGGGCAGCCCGGGCAAAAACAACCTGCCACAGTCACTTAATGATCACACACGGTTATGTCATTGGGGAGGTTTTCAGGATGGATTGTTTTGTGTGTTGTTGGTGTTCATGCGCAGTGATATCTGTTTCCTTTTTGTGAATCTTTAAACCATGTGTGTGACTAAATCTACAAACAGTTGTTATGTATCCAGCATGTGGGTTGTTATACACTTTGATGACTCATTTGATTCATTTGCTTTTTCTCCTCTTTTGTATGTCACAAACATTTTTGTCAGTCTGTGTCTTGTCTTTATTTGTGACTATTTTAAGTTCACTGAAGGCAGAAGGCAACACTATTTTCTGTGTGTATCAGACAGGAGAACTGCCCCATGCACGTGGTATGTAATTTCAATAAGGGTTATGCTCCCCAGAACACTCTATGCATTCTATTCAAAGACATGAAGTTGTTTATTATTACAGTACAGAACTAATATCAGCCGAGAATATTGCCCAGAACATGCCTTGAATCACACATGGTCACTGATCAACACCAGCGTATATGCACTCTGCTTGCCCTTGTGAAATGTGTTCATTCAAACTCTCTAAGGTTTCAGGCCTCAACTTCAATCACAGCTGTAAATGTTAGGACATGTTTGTGTTTGTGCAACTGCCCAGTGTATACTCCAGTACCTTGTGTTGTTTGTATCAGTTGTGGTTAAAAAGGATTAAAGGGCCAGTCCATAAAAACAAGACGAGACTGCCAAGACCAAACAAGAGAATGAAAGAATTGGAAAATGTGCCAAGTACTTACAGACTGTAAGGAGTCAGTTGAGAAGTGAAACTCTTATGTAATTAACATAGTTTAGCTCTATTTCTGTCATGGTCAGTCTTCTTCATGATCAGTACTTATTTTAATGATGACACTAATATCGAGTGTGTTTTCTTATTTTAACAGAATTGCTTTGGTTTAAGGTTTAAGGTAATGTGGGAAAAGGGAGGAGTTAGTCGCATAAGAGGAAGGAGGGAGTGTATTTGCTCCAGATGTGTGTTGACACACTCTCAAGTTTTTTTGATCAGGTACAAGAGGCCCTGCTTTCTGTCTCCTTTTCTTCTTTGTCTTCACACATTCACATGTTTTCTCCCTCCCGTCTTACGTTTCTTCCCGGTCACTTTTCTTCCTGCTTTACCTTCTGTTTTTCCATCGTCTCCCAGTGAGCGACTTCCACCTTGTGAGCCATGCTTTTCTGCCTGTCCAGAGGAGAAAGATGATCCAGACAATGGAAATTAGCACATACCAGCTGTTGGTAGCAATCAGCTCACGCTTACCTCAGTCCCAGATCAGACCACAGATTAAATACAAAACAGAAACCCCATGCTAACTGCATCTGGATGCTGATTCCTTCGCATGAGATTCTGAATCGCTTTTGGCATGGCTTCAGCAGAGGCCCCTCTTTCATGTACATATTGAGATTTATGAAGTCCCAGCACATGATAAAAGCTGAGTTATAGACTTCGACAGGTACGCATTCTGAAATACAGACCAGTGCTATAATACTCACACACACAAACATATGTCAAGTATATTACAAGCACCGCTACACTCCACTACGTATACTTGGATACCTTAGTATAAGGTGCTCAGACTTATATATGAAGATACAAGTTGCATACCTATGTCCTATGTACCCCTGCCTTGAAATACTCTTGGATATTACTCTAGAAAGTATTTGTATTATTTATTGTTTGCTTAAGCTTCAGTCACACAGGTCCAGAGACCAGTTGATGACCCCCCCGGCAGCCTCTGGTTATTAGGGTTTCTTCTGAGCAGTTCGCGGGTGGTTCCTGGAGGTTTCTGGCTGAGACCATGTGAAATTTGTTGTACCAAACACCTTCTTGTGATTGTTTTGGGGGCTAGCAGATTATTTTAGCCACCCGCAGTTTGAATAGCAGTGACCTACTTGTCTGCACTCGCTAACTAAGCACCAAGTCCAGAACATTTGCCTTCAGAGTAAAAGTTGTGCCTCACCTACCAATAAACCAAAATGTTTCAAAAGGTGCAGTTTTTACTTCAAACATGAACTTTCTTCACTCTGTGGTTTGTTAGCCAATGTTTGTAGACAAGTCAGTGTCTGCTATAGAAACTGCAATAATCTAATGAGCTAACAAATAATAATTCGCTCTGGACCTTTGATTACCTGTGAGCTTGCTGACTGCTCCAGGCTTGCATGACTGGAGTTTTAGCAAACGATCTTACAGTGGCCACTTGCAATTGGTCAGGAAATACTATTTTTTTCTCTAGCAACTGGTGGTTGCCAAGTGGTTGCAAACCAGTCCCTAGACCTGTGTGTCTGGGGCCAAAACCAGTCAAAGTTCCCTTTACTTTCTCAGCTGAGTTTCATTAGATAAATCTGGGTTTCTTTTAGCTAATATATCCTAAAGTAACAATTAACTGGCTAATTTTCACTTGCTTCCTTACTTTGTTGTACCTAGCAAAATATTTTTTTTCTGCCCTTAATTTTAGGTGTTGTTGTTCACTGTTGGCATTTGGAAAACAGGCTTTAAGGTACTCAGAAGTGAGCAGAAACTTCTCAGTCACTGGATTTCCTTGGAGAATTCTCATGTCCTTCACATAGAAGGCAATCTGGGAAAGTCTAATGTCTTTTGATTAAATGGCGTTAAAAAAAGTGTCCATGACAAAGATTTAATAGTTTTTTCTTGACTCACACAAAATCTGGTTTTAATAACAACTGTGCCTTAGAGTCTTGTAATTTTGCTCCATCCAACACCCAAAAAGAAATAAACTTCAGATTTTAATGACTGTTTTAATGTTTTATTTTCAAGCTCACACATTTTGCCCTGCTTAGCTCTAAAATATGGATAAGGTTTGAATCTAAGATCCTCACAGCTTAACAGCACAATTTATGTGTCTAGACCCATTTATAATTGTTTGCAGTACCTTCCACCATGTATAACTAATATTAGCACTTTCCTCATTTTCTTGGCAGGTAAGAGGAGCTCAAATGCCAACTCAACAGTGTGGCAAAATGAAATCAGCTCCCCAAAAACTCTTTCAATCATAACTATTAAACAGAGAGTGAATAGCAATGTAACACAGAAGGTGTTCCACACCTCTGTAATTGCTTACTGCTTAAATGTCTCTGGGGAAAACACAAGCAGAGTTCAGGTATAAGGAACCAGGCCTGGTTGATTGGGCTAAATAAGACAGATTTTGTGTTAATGGTTTAATTTGCACAAACATGACAAGTTCACTGTGATTAGCATGCTGCTAAATCCCTGGCTCTTACTTGAGTGGGACCTTGATGACTGACAACCCGTAGGCATCTTCTGAAGCTGCCCGATCAGCACAATTTAATTGAGACTTGCCAATCTTAACAGATTTTTTACCAGCCCTGGAATCATATTGATTGGCCTTTAGGTCTGAGGATCTGCATTACCTAAGTCATAAATAAGAAACATGTCTTTGTAATCATGGGTTATAAAACAAACAGCTACTGAATTTGAGTGTTTGGAGTGAGCAAGTTGAATAACCATGAACTTTGTGCAAGATTGACCCGAGGGCTGGAGGTGACTGACTTGAGAACTATAATCTTTGTAACAAGGAGCTGTTGGGGTCGACACGCTGATTGAATAATCGAAGATGCACCCGGAGGAAATGAGGGAATCTGTTTCAAGGGATTGGGTTATCTAAGTAGAAAATTACACTATTGATTTTCATTAAAGTGGAAGGCTGCACGTAAGAGTGAATTCATTAAGAAGAATTCTTTAGGTCAGTCTGTTTGCATTTTGCTCTTGCCATACACTGTCTCTTTCTCACTTTTTGTATTTGTAATCCTTTTTATATTTGGGTTGATAGTTGTAAATACCACTGCAGTGGTTGCATTGAGACATTTGAGCATGTTTTCCAAATGATGCGGTTTTAGTCTCACGCTTTGTTATTTTCAGTGGAAAATTTCAAGGCATTTTTTTTTGTCGGAAAAACAAAGCAACTATTTCATAAGACAGGTATGTAGGAAATAGAAAAACACAACTAGCTTTGCCAACAGTACTAGACTTTCACTGGACAAATAGGTTATGACAAACAAAAACCACCAAGAGAAACCATTTTATATACTGCCTGGCTAAAAAAGAAGTCACCACCTGGATTTAACCAACAAAATAGATAAGAGGCTTCCATTGGATAATTACTGCACTGCTTAATATGTTTTGACTAGCAACAGGTTATTAAACCCTAACTGATGAAGTGAGTATTTTCTAATTTTTTAAGCAAACACATCCTGTGGTCATTGAAAAGACGTTAACACTGGATTAAGAACTGTCCAACATATTTTTTAAAAAAAACCTGGAGGGATAGTGGTCAACCATATTCAAGGAAGAAATGTGGTCGGAAAAAATCTTAAATGATCGTGATCAGTGATCACTTTGAAAGGTTTGGTTAAATCAGATGGTAAAATTTCAACAGCAGAACTCATGGCTGTGTTTAATTGTGAAAGTAAGAGTATTTCTGCACGCACAGTGCAAAGAGAAACCAAATGGTTGGGACCAAACAGCTGTGTAGCCTTAAAACTGTTTATCAGTGAAACTAATAGGGGGAAAAAAAGGATTCAATTAGCTAGAAAGCGTAAAGATTGGACTCTGGAGTAGTGGAAAAAGGTCTTGTGGTTTGATGACTGCAGATTTACCCTGTTCCAATGTGAAGGGAGTGTTTACTGTGCTGAATGTCTAATGCTCCCTGAACCAGTGCTATGATCTGGGGCTCTTTAGTTTAAGGTCAGCTTGAGATTCAGCAATGTTATGTCCTCCCAAAAATTAGGTCAGCTGACTACCTGTATACACTGAGTAACGACCAGGTTTTTCCATCAATGGATTTTTAAATCTTTCCTTATGTCTTGATATTCCAAGCTGACAATATCAGGATTCATCTAAACGGGACATCATTTGCACACAAAAAGTTTAGACCTTTGGAGAATCTTTGGGGTGTGCTGGAGAACACTTTCCATCTCTCCCATCATCAATACAAGATATTACAAAAAAAATAATGCAACTCTGGAAATCTTTGAGTGACTCTGGAAATAAATGTTGTGAAATTGCGTAATTTCGTTTGACAGCAAATCTGTCCAACGAAATATTCATGCATGTTCACTGTGCTAATTAGTGGTTACGTGCGTAATGAAGAATTCAGTTATTTATAACATTCTAATTATACGGCTTCCACCTTTCGCACCTTTCAAGTGCTCTTCAGTGCAATCAAACAGGTAAGTACTGTACGTTCCTCTGACAGAAATAGGTAGACAAAGACGCTCCTAAAACTCTCCTGTCAGAGAACATCATCAGACACCCATCTTAGGTTTCTGATCTTCAGAGGCTTGACTTGCATTCCTGTGTTTTTTTTTCTTTGAGAATATTTTGTGTCTGCGAACATTCCCACCTCTGTGTCCGGTTTCATGTTTCTGCCTATTATGAAAACCTCCCTTATAGCGGGACATGGAAGTCAGGAGAGTGCTAATACAAGGTTACAAATACTGGAACACCAGTGGAGGAGCCAGATCAAATGTCACCGTTCCATAGACGGCACACATCGCAGTCTTGAAATGTCTTCATTGTACAGTTGAACAGATTATTATCAAAGACATGCTCCTGATATAAAAGGCTATTACAAAAACAATGTTCCCTCTGTGTTTCCCCCCCCCCCCTTGAAAGGAAATACTCCTTTAAAGCCAGTGTCAGTTACACAGAAAGTTCACTTTTTAAGAGTTTCATCCAGCGCTTGTAGTCGAATGGTTATGATGTGAACAGCTATTTCAACACTTAAGATGTCCTACTTCATAGAAAGTTTGGAACATCTGGATAAATGGTTTTATGTATTTTGCCTCCGACTCCCACAACCTGAAAATTGTTTCATCATGGAAACAATATACCTGTAAGTCACCTTCAGTGCAAGTGATGGACGTCTTAAGCGGAATGATGAAATGGCTCCGTCGGACCTTTGGGATTGTTCGAGGCCGCCTCTGTTTTGCCTTTGCAGCAGCGTGTAAGTCATGATGTCATGTTCCTTAAGCCAGGTGTCCATGCGTGTTCGGCTGCACGGCAGTCATCCCCTCTTAAACCCACCGACCTCACAACTAATACAGGTAACACTGTGGTAATACTAGTATTGAGGCAGCTTTGGATGTAGGTATTGAGAGGAGAGCCGGTCAAACAGAAAAGTGCTTGGCTCGTGCATGGGAATCAATGGCTAGGTGGACAGAAGGCCAATGCAATCAGGGAGACGATTGAAGCAGACTTAAAGCCTGCTGAGCCAGCACCAATGCAGAGGTAGAGTCATTTGGAACTGGATGCCTTCTACTTGTCCTCTGGGCAGCAACTGCTCTCCTCCAAGCACAAGAAAAGCATTACAAGCATGCTACAAGAGTTACATTCTGTCCCACATTAAATCACCATCATGCACATACACCCCCATGTAGGAACGCATTCTTACACTCAAAGCATGGCCTAGCTGTATTTATTAATAAAGAGACACTGAGGCAGAGATGGATGAGTTCCATTTTGATTTCAGTGCAGTTTTATTTGTAAGAAAAAAATAGCTGGCACAGGAGAAGTAGTACATTTTTCCATAAATAATACGTCGTGTTCAGAGAACTGCTGGCAAAGGAGAAAAACACTAAGGTATTTTTGTAGGTTGAGGTCACTTGGACTGTGTGTGTGTGTGTGCCCGCGCGGGGGTGTATGTGTGTGTGTGTGAGTGTATCTGCATGTAAAAACAGTTGAGTCCATACGCTTTGTTTGAATCCTTATTTGTTTTTCTGTGTGTCTGCATGTGTGGCACATTCTGCAGAGGTTTGTTAAAAGCGGTCCAATGAATTTCTTAGAAATATCAGCACACGGATGCACTGCAGCTGCTAATTCTCTGGCTAAACGGGAAAAGGCTGCTTCAGTGCTGTATGAGAAGCCTCAGCATAGGCGCCCAATAGGGAGCTTTGGTTTGCATAAGGCCTGAAACTCCGACACTTTGATTTTCTCTCTGAGCTTTCACTTAAGGGTGGTCCAGTCAAACGCATTGAGGTCACCACTTTCATTCATTTCCAATGAAAGCATGAGCTGTGTGGTTTTTGTAGACCACAGACAGTAGTCGTTACTGCAAAATCAGTCAAAGACCAAGCAGGTCTTGCTGCAGAACAGGCAAAATATCTAATACAAGCTCTGGTTGGAATAATACGAGAGTGTTTTCTTTGTGAGGTGTCTGCTGGTTGGCCAACGTGCTGGCATGCTGTTTTCCTGTTAAATCGCAGCTGAGGTCTCTCTCTGCTGGCCCCATTGTGTTCGCAGCCTCGTCTGGGAGCACATTGGGAGCTTTAAGTGAGTTGTGTTTGTGTACTGCGGAGAGCCTGTGTGTGCGGGAATATGTGACCTTAAAAATTTGCATGCACAAGGGGGATTATATATTTATCCACGTTGTGGGCCAAACCCTGACCCTATGCAGGAAGAGCCATTGTTATTTTGACATTTTCTGCGGAAACTGGAATTTATGAGAAAGTTTCAAGACAGATAACCTATAGCGATACCAAGAATTAGACTCTAATTTTAACCTGAATGGCATTTTTCTCTCACTTGACTCTGTGGCACGAAGAAATCCGGGGTTATCAGGTTACATTTTGTCATTATTTTGTCTTCTAGCAGGATGCTGCAAAAACACGCGAAGCTGGTGGTCAGTTTTATTGAGAGTGTGAAAGCCAAGGAGGAAGTGCCGAAAAGTGCACTTCCTCAAATGGCCACTTGAGGCAATACAAGCATATATAGCTTGTGTGCACCTGGCTAACCAATCTCGATAGCATTAGATAAAACCGTCTACATATTCAACATCTTATACTTTCTGGACCTTCAGTTTGACCGGTAAGCCTTAAAGATCCCTGATGGAATACCATGTCCTTTTAATTACCCAAAATACCATTATTTTAATTCATGTAGCTACAATATCAACAATGTTTACTTTTGGTTGAGGTATTATTTTTGTCGAGTTCTTATTTGCTAAAAGCTTTTGTCCAAAACTTAACCATTTGTACTGTTAGTTTAAGAAGAACTGTTTTCTTTGCATACAGGCTTTGATCAGCTTCACTCTATGTGGATTTAGGCAAAAGGTTTATGAAAAAGCTACTGTAACTAACTTTTACACATACAAATGACTTATATAAATATTAAAGCTTGTTTCCTACACTGGGGGGAGGGGGTTCTGCTATCTGTTTTTAAAAAACAAAGCAAATCGACATAAATTAGGGTATTACATGTGAGCTTTACATTTCTAATTTATCAAATGCCACTTGCTGAGCAGTTCTTACATTTGAAAACAAAACTTCTTTCCTCTGTCTTCTTCTCATCTCCCCTCTTATAGATTTCTCTATATCTGATGGTGACATTATCACACATTAATGGCTTTTTCTCACTGGAAAATACAGTCACTCTGCCTGTAGCTTGCGGGCGCAGTGTGGTAGAAACAGCATAACCCTAGTTTGATGGTTATGCTGAATTTCTGTGACAACAATTTTATTGGCAGCTGCCAACAGGAAAGCATCACAGCAATGAGGAGAAAATTTTGTTGAGAATATAAGTAGGAATTCAAGATGACATGACGTTTGTTAAGCAGGTGTATCAATGAGTTCAGCACATGAAAAGTTAACTTGCTTGATTATATTAAGTATAATCAGATTTATTTGCACATTAATTTAAGGTGGAGCAGTCCACTTTAACCTCTGGGTAAACTAAATTATAGAAGATTTACAGTACATGAGGATTAATAGGAATTATTTATTATCTGTTCTTTATTCCATTTAAATATGGAAAACAAAGAACTAAAAATGGAGTATTCAAAACAGGAATTCACAAACCAGTGGGTGAAATTAGGTAGGTATATCTACCTTCTATGCAATTTATGATACGCACAAAGCATTTTACTTTTAAATTATACTCAAAAGGTAAAAACTATGGTATGTTGAGGAATTTTCACCACTGAAGGTTTATGTTTTCAGATTTCCTTTTAGCCTTAGTTAAAACTAACAAAAATGGAAATGGATAGAATGCTTTTTTAAATGAGTTTTGGCTCATATTTCTAACGATCTCCATCGGTTACAGTGATATTATCTGTTCTGAGTGCTGATGTATTGTTAATGAAAGGCAGTATAACTTTCTGTTGTGCGCTTGTATTTAAAATGAGCGTGTACATTGTTTCCTGCCTGGTACCATTTATAAAATGAGAACGTGCCCTGTCTGGGCCATAAATGATGTCATCTAAAGCCTTCTCAGTGCATTATGTATATTGATGACATATATTGGAAACTTGGCTTTCTCGTGTATATTTTTACCAGAACATTTGATCATAAATCTAGACTAAATTGCTTGTATGGCTGATAGCATAATGCTGAATAATGACTGTGGTCTCAGAATAGCTTTCGTAACTCACTCTTAAAGCGTATCAGCCGAGTTGCATATGGGCGTTTGTGAGCGAGTGTGTGTCTGCACGCAGGGTTAGATGACCGACTGGGCAGGGTGATAGCACATTGTGGTAACTCCACTCAGGTCAAACTCTCTCCAGGGACTAGAAGTGGAAAGTGAATGATGCCAGTTTGGACATTGGGCTATGACAACTGCTCTCAGCAGCATCTCATCTGACAGACCTATTAGTACTGATGCCAACATACGAGCACAGAAACAGCAGGGCAACACACACAGTATAAACACAGAGTAGAGTAAAGAGAAGACATCCTGTAAAACAAAGCAAAGAGTGTGACATCAGCCTTCTTTTCATTTGTCTTCAGTGAACAAGTGCAAGTACAGATATGTCCAGTAGGCAGTGAAGGGCACATTTCACATGGTGCCTCCTTAAACACATCACAAATCTTAGACCACAGGGTGAGAGACGTTTGTGTTTCATTTCCGCTCATGTACTATTTGCCAATGGCCACCTCTTCCCCACAAAGAGGAAATTGAAACATCAAGCCCCTGTTATTATCCAAAATATATTTATTTTCATTCGATGTATAACCTCAAGAATGGTGACTTTTGGTTTAGATGCATTTGGGTTTCATGAAGATGTTGTAAATTAAAAATGATCTTTGTTAAAACATCCAAAACTGCAGGACACTTGGTTGAAATTGCCCATAGCAACTTCTCGGTGTTACCCGACACACTTCTGTTCACAGGCTGAGAGAAGTGTTTAGCAGCGCTGGCTGAGGATTAGACAAGTTCTAGCCCTTCTACATTTCCTCTGCTCTCATTTCATTGTTTTCAACAGGCGTCCCTCAAATCACTTCAATCAAATATCATGCTGCCAAAACACAGAAAGAACCCAGTGCCCCGTTTTTAATAATTTATGCCACGGTCAAGAAAATGAATTTGGGGAAGAAACTGCCGTTGTGAAACTCAATACACACACTGTATTAAATAATGCAAGCAGTTTGTAGACTTCTTTTCAAACTGGCTTGATTTTTGTTTGTGCTCAGCCCTCTTTTAATGCCCGCAAGTGTGTTCCACAACGTTGGATCTGTGGAGTAACTAGGTTCATATGCACACTTCAACTTGTGTATTAAATGTTTACCACTGAGTATTTGATTAATAACTTAATTTTTCTGTTATGCGTATTTTGTTTGTGTTGCGTCTTTGATGGGAGAGTTTTGAGTTTCATTCTACCGTCAATGGGTCAGCTGTTTGTGTATCAGACCTCTATGATTTGCTGCCTTATACTCCATCATCTATTTTGGCTTCGATTTGTGCAGATGATGTTGTTTCTCAGACACCCAGGTGTTTCTCATCAGCCCCATAAGAGGGACTTTACTGCTCACCTAAACTTTTTCCATACGTAGAGGAGCCCTTTTTTCCTCTGCTCGGGTTTCAGCTTACTGGCACAGACAAACCTCAACAGAAAGCTCTGCTCTTTTTAGACCTTGTGATTCTAAGTGCTTTAGAAAGAAATCCAAGATAGAAGTAGGAGCTGTTGAGAGTTGCTGCAATCTGTTAGTTTGAAAGGACTCCCGGCTTACTCCACTCACAGACTTCTCTGTAGTTCCAGATGGTACAGTCTGTTTTCTGGTTCACATGACACAGCAAAATGAGACCGATCTGAATTGTTTTTGAAAACTTTCTTCTTCTACTTATATTGGCTTTTGGCTATAATAACCTTAACAGTGTTTTTCTTGATTCTCAAGCTGTCAGGTAAACATTTGCCTATAAAACTGAATAAAATAATTACACAAGTTTCCTGTTTGATGTCACACAATAAGAACTTTTTTTTGTAAATCGCATTTGGTTAACTGCACTGATTATAGCGCGTTACATAGATAATGCTGTCCAAAGGTCTCAAGCCACTTCTCATTTCACTATATTTTGATGGGAAAAAGAGAAATATATTCTGCAGTCTATTTAAACAATCATATTAATACAGTATATAAGACAAAAAAAAAGACTTTTGGGAATTCTAATAAGGTTCAAAGTCAGTATTTGGTATGAACGCCCTTATTCTTCTATGCAGTCTGATCTCGCTAAAGACAAACTTTCTTGCCATTTCTTTAGGAAGTGTTCAGGAATAGTTCTCCGGGCTTCTTGAAAGACATTCAAAGCACTTCTTTGATGTTCGCTGCTTTTTGTTCTGTTCTCTGTCAAGATGATTGTTTCAATAATGTTGAAATCCAGGCTTTGGGGAAGCCAATCCATGACTGATAATGTTCCATTATGTTCTTCTGTACAGGTCTGATACTGAACAATTTATTAGACCACAACTTAATGTAAAAATTATGCCATAGTTGCCCTAAATTAACATGGGTAATCACCAAAATAGTTTGTTCTCTTTTTTTAAGACTGTATGCCAAAAAAATTTCTTTTCTAAATATATTTTTTGGCCTTTTTAGACAGATACAGTGAAGACTCACAGGAAAGTGGAGGGAAAGAGAGAGGGGGAGACATGCGGCAAAGGGCCGCAGGTCGAATTCGAACCCGGACCGGCCGCTCTCAGCCATGCGGCAAATGGTCGCCTGCTCATCCAACTGAGCTAATACGGTGCCTGTATGACAAAAATTTCAAATTTGTATTCATCAGTCCATAAAACCTGTGACACTTATTTTCAGTACCGTTATTGTGTAATTTAGCGTACCTCATACCTCAGCCTTTAGTAGATATCTTCTTTTTAGACTCAACACTTTTGTTTTCCTCCACTTGTCCATTTTCCTCAGATTTTTAGTCTGACACCGTACACCATGCTGAGACAAGCCAAGGTTTCAGTTGATAGCTCTTTGGAAATCACCTTGTTGCTACAAAATATTTTTTTTTACGTCTGCCAAACTGTTAAATGATTTTCAGAGCTTAAACTAAAGAAATAAGAACAGTTTATGTGTTTCTGTATCAGGTTATACTAGTAGCCTGTTACAAAAACACATAAACAAAGTGCATAAATGATTCATAGATCAGTGTGATGTAACTTGAAAAATGACAAAAAACTAAAATCAAATGAAAAAATTTAAAAGACCTTCAGAAAATCTGGAGACATGTTGCTCAAAACCACTTTAAAAATTACAAGAAAGTCTGTCTCTTGTGCAAAGGACTTTTGCACAGTATTGTACAGTGTTAATATTATTCATTTATTAAAACCGTGGGGAAACAAAACGCCTACACTTACACAAATCCCTATAAAAATAAGAAATGAACACATACTGATATAGCATTTTAATTCTTTCTTTTATTTTCACTGCATTGTCCCTTTGTTCAGCAATTTGTCCGACACTTGATGCCTTTTAAACGTGTTAAACAAATAAAGCTGACTTGACTTGACTATTATACTTAGCCGCACAGATAGAACTGTGCAAAAGTACATGTAATTCAGATAGTTGGGTTCTTGTTGGACTAAACTTAAGATTAACAGCTGGACTGTTTCATTTCTTAGGGTGCATAAATACTATATAACTGGACTTAATAAAATGTTCTGGGAACACGAAAAGAAGGACACCTTCTGACCTGAGACATCTGCTGTAATTCTACACTGAGAACATATCTGTAACGTAGTGTGGAGCCAGGCCATTATGCGCTTTATACAGATGCAAGACAAATGCTGTAAACACTTTGGAATTACTTTGATTTCCGCACTGATTACTCATAACATACGGTCTGATAATCATTTAAATCACAATTAAAGATAGACACAGAGTAATAACAGCAAGTAATCACATCGAGTTGAGTTGAATTGATGAAATTTTGAATTCATTGATCCCTCTCTGATTTCAAAGCATCCAGGCCCTGAAATACCAAAGCTGTACCAACATCCCCATGCTCCTATGAACCTCTACAGAGCCGAGATAATATTTTTCTGTCCAAGTATAATATTGTAGAAGAAAAATGCATTTTTTTTTTCATAAAGTTTAAAATCTGCCCACAGGACTTTGTCCCAAAAGTGTTGTGGGATTCTGGGTATACTTTTGCAGGGCTATCACACTATTTAGTCATATATTTATTTCTTCAGAGCTTGAAGTTCATCCGTTAACACAATTCTTTTTTAGAATTGCACATTTCTTTTTTTGGTTTAATCTTTTTCGGGATGTGCACTCATAGCGAGAGGAGCAGCAGTCATGAATTTTTTCCTTTTTTAGAGCGTTTGACTTCTTGTGGAGTAACACCACGGCCTTTCAAAGGTCCTCTAAAACTTACTTTGATTAAGGAATAGTTAACGCCAACAGTAACCAGACATTTTATTCCTTTTTTTATAGGTACCACCACCTCTACAACCCACATCTCAGGGCTCATCTACTATATCCATTGTGGCTTGTTATTCCTGAAATCCTGCTAACATTCTGCCATCTGTGAGATATTTGATCCCATAAACATGATGTTGCAATGCTCCAGCCTCCTTATGGCAAATGCATGCAGCTAAACTATGTATCACTGGAAAAGTATCTTTGTAAAAGTCCATTCTGGACTACGCACCCTTATTTCTGTCAAATGTTATGAGACTGAATTAATCTGCCATGTGTTCTAATGGTTAGCAGACACCTGTCAGTAAAACACGACTCTCTATTGTGAGAGAGCACACTTAACCTTCACAGGGTCCACTGGCCAGTACTTCAAGCTCATACAAAGCCTGGCTGAATTCACGCCTCTCTGTTTAACAGCCCTTGGCCTCGCTTTCACTAAAGCAGGCCCGTCCTTTTCATTGGTGCACCTGGAACAATTTTATTTGGCTCGACTGGAAATATTCAAGGTGCAAGGGAAGGGAAGGGGACATTTGTGGAGTTGTGCTGGAATGAGTCTCTTGGCTTATGGTGTCCTGAGCTTTGCCAGAGCACTTTTTCATTACTTCCCCAAACAGAAATTATTTTCTAGTGCTCAGTGTGGTTGTTAAACAGACACGGTGAGCAGTTCTGAATAGGCTGAACATTGTTCAGCTGCTGTGGGATAGTTTTCTTTTTTAGCGGGGGCAGTCATTTATGTAGGACAACTGTTTCATGCAGGTCATTCACGGGTGAAATTTGGTGCCCGTTCTTTATTACAGTGACGAGAACCCAGGATGTCCTCCAATTTGGCCTGTTTTGTTGAGTCAAGAAAGCATTTCTGGATATATTATGTTTCCAGTAGCCTCGTCCATTTCCCTGGTCACAAATCAGATCAAAACCTTAGCCAGTTTCATCCAAGTAACTTCTTACTCATTTTATTCTGTAATTCTTCTTTCAAAACCACAAACTCTTTAAAAATCCTTGGCCAAGCAGTGGCATGGCCAGCAGTCTGAATTTGAAGACACAAACACACGCACACACGCACACACACAAGGACATACTCACGCACACATCTGGTTTCAGTTTCGAATGCCTTTCCTTATATATTTTTCCCGTTCATCCTCACACACACAATAGCCTTTTTATCCCTTCTAAATTTGGCCCTGCGTGACCACAGCCACCGCTTCCAAGTAGGCCAATGAATTGCAACATGTCATCAGCATAATTAAGCCATTTAGTGCACAGAGCTGAATGTGTCATGTATTTCATATGATGCCCACTGCTTCCTCACGCAGAGCAGGTAAAGTATTTTAGTTGGTCTTCAGAAAAGGCAGAGAGGACAAGGAAAGAGAGTCTTTGGTGGCCAAGGCATTTTACAAAAAGCAATTACCATCAATCATGTTGAATTCTTTGTCAAGGTGGCCTGGAGTTGATTCCCGTACCCTCGGGAGAGCATCCTGACAATGACATAGGATCCTCTATTGGCTACAAGCAAGAATGTAGAAGATGAAAGATTCTTTTGGACCTAATGGGGGCCATGGTCTGAAATGTAATGCATGGCCATTGAATATCATTATGTCCTTGAAAAGCCAATAAACTGCTGTAGGACACAGATCATTATATGCCATTAGAACTCAGCTCATGCCCTTTGTCTAAACACATTTAATTATTCTGTACCTTTTCACCAACCAGCACAGCCTCTTTGGTAATGAAGATAAGAGAAGATAAGATAGAACAAAGCAAGATAAATATGGTAAAATAGAAAAAAAAAACCTATAGCAATAGTGCTTATTATAAACTGGTTAAGTATAAAAAAAATTGCTAAAAACAGAATAGAAGATGCATACACAAACATATACATATAAAATAAGTTAAAATCTTTAACGGAAACCACTATGTTTAAGTACTGATGCTTCACATATCTATACATTGTTAGAATACTGGACAAAAGTGTACTTTTCACAGAAACAGAGGTGAAATTAAAGAGTGATTTTGCAATGAGACAATCATTTTTTTAAATGTACTGTTGGCTAGAGATGCCCTCATAAAATTTCCTGCTAAATGAACGAGAACGAGCTCTCGGGTACGGGAGGGTACCATCTCCTCTTTTCTTGCTGTGGTTTTGAACTTGACACTTAGTGCTGCTACTGCACTGTACACATGAGTGACTGTACTCTCATAACAATCACCTGTTTTCAAGAATCTTCCTGCGAGTGTTTATAGTCTCAGTGAAGGGAATTGAGTGATCCCACTTGTGTTTTTCTCGCCCTGGGCTCAGGGCATTCCAGCGCTCCACAGAGGTGTTGGCTAATTAGTCTGCTGACCTGGAGGTCAAAGGTCACCAGTTCACCTAGCCTCAAGGGAAACCAGTGATATTTTAAGGAGTTTTGACTGTGGATACTTAAAACAATGGACTATAGAGCCCCAAGGCTCTATAGACTGCTTTACCTGGGTCATATAATGACAGGTGATGGGTATCAAGATGGGGCTGTTGCAATTTCCTGACCCCTGATGCTCTGTTCCCCCAAAGCTCGCGATGAGGGTAAGACTGTATATTTGATGATGCAAGGGAAAGAGGTCGTCCTTCAAAAGATGACCTGAAATAGTTGCTTTGGGCCAGGGTTGGGAATTGCAGCATGTTCCCTGCCTGGACAGTAGAAGCTCAGGGGATAACAGTGATGAACGCTTAACACAGCACCTGCAGACTCTTCCAGTATTTCACTGAATTTATTTAGAGCGAATAGTTTGCTTCATTATATGAAAATAAAAAATAAAACATTGTAATTGTATGTTAAAAATCTCTAATTATGCTGACTGTTGTTTTTATTGTTTTAGATCAATCCGCCAGCCTAACCTCACTTATTTTACATCTCACTACATATAGAACTTTCTATTTACTCCAAAGACATACTCATCACTTCCCACACCCTCTGTAATCCTGTTGGATACTGGGCTGTGAAAATGATATCACACAAAATCTGAGGCAGGTCAGATTTATAAGACCTAAAGCCAGCTGTGCCCATTTGTAATCATCTTTGCCTCTGTCAGCCTTTATGCTTGGCACATAAGCAGTTTAAAAAATGTAAATTGGTAACTTTTAAATTGTATACCAAAGAAAAAAAAAACCCCAACAAATTAGATTCTAATTTTTAGCCAGGTAGGGTTTGCATAAACAAATGTTTTCTAGCTACTTCAAACCATTAAAATGTCTCCTGTGTGTTGGCTGAAAGGCCTTTTAAACTTGAACAGACTGTGGATGGATTTTCTGTTAAGGACTTTCAGGAAATTCAAAGGATATGATTTTTTTAATCACTTCACATGTGCCTAACCTCAATGCCTCTCTTCCCTATACTGCTGAGTTGCATCACTAGCTAACATTCTGAACAAACAGCTGACTACCATCACAATACAAACTTCATTTAAGCACATAAACACTAGTAAGTGTATGAAAATACTGATTATTATGTTTGACTCTCATAGCCAAACTAATTACTTTAATTTTAAGTTGGTTTCAGTCAGTTAATGGCACATTACTGTTTTGGTCAGTGGCTGGGACACTAGCTAACGCTTGTGAGGAAGCTAGTTAGCATGAGAAGGATCCTCATCAATCAGCTAACAGTGTCATTAATGAAAATGGTTTTTTGAGATTTACAGATAACTTTTTAAAGGTATTTTGCAATCTAAGTCTTCTTATTTCAATATAATTCAAATAACTTTGATATGCACAAAGGTCTAAGGTGTAAGCTAGCTGTGCCTAGTTACCACTGATTGCTTTACAGAGTAGATAAGTAAGTAAAATAAGAAGATAGTAAAATACAGTATTATAGTGAAAAGTACAATATTAAATAAATACAGCTCATAACAGTCCAGTAATTTAAAAAGTGTCAGACAAAGATGTAAAAAACATTATAAGATACTTTTCTTGTGAACTGCATGGTTCATAAAAACACTTCACATCTGAAGACATGAGCACAGGCGTGATAAAGAGTGGAAAATAGCCTTAACCGCCGAATATGGAAACCTCATTTACAGGCGCTGCCCTCTTTATTATAGATCTCGACCTGTATATATCACCTCTTTTTGACAAGTGATACCTGACATGCATAAAACCCATAGCATTCTTTCCCACTGATCTCCCACTGTATCTTTACTGCTCACCACCCAGGCAGAACATATAGCAGTACTGGAACTTTTGAATGAGCATTTTTACTTCCCTTTGCCCCACGGGATGTGTTTTAACATAGTGCAGAAGACCACGCCATGAAACTCACCAAGGTTTTTCAGCTTTTCATTTGCCAAGAGTTTATCTTTGTGAAATAAATTCTATAAAGCAGAAAACCACTGCTGGGCTATTGAGCCACCTCGCAGTTACAGAAGGTAAAGGAAAAATGGTCACTCTGGTAATTGTGTGTTTTTCAGTATAATTTTGTATGGAGCTACACTGTAAACAGGACTGAACACTAAGTAGCAGGGTGAAGGCTATGTTGCTATTGTGCCGTATTTGAAAGTCTCATTCAAAGTGTGCTTAAATCATAGTTTTGATGGTGGCGGTGTTTCATGGGAGATTTGTGAAAAGGTGGGGGGGGAAAGTTGTGTTTGTCTTTGCAGTTCTGCTGCATCCCTGATAAGTGTTCTTGTGTTTTTGCTCTAGCCACGGGCTTTTTGTGGTGACCGCAGTGCAGCGTATTGTTTTATTTTCCTTTGGTTGCAGAATGTGTTTGCCCATTGTCATTTCAGTTAATTAATCCCTTTGACATAAAAAATGAAATGAGAACTGAGAAATTACAGGCAAAAGCAGTCAGCCTGAGTTAAACAGCTCTCCCTCTGATTTATGACTATTTACATTATTAAAAACTCTATACATATTAAATATGAAATGAAAACTTTTCTTGACAAGATTTGCTGCTCAATCCATTAATAAATTTGTCACTACTGACCATTAAAGTTTGTAAACCGTAGATATATTTCCCCCCTGCTCTGCATGGCAACTCTGGGGTTTGACTCCCACTGTTTCTAAATGGTGGTGTTATTGCACAGTGAGCGGGAGCAGCGGGAGGTTTACAGAGTGTGTAAAGCATTAGGAGGCCACACAGACAGTAATAAGTCTGCTCTATCTTGACTGATGGTTCTGCTTTATTACAACAGCCAGAGTGCTGTTGTCCCCTCGAGGGACACATACCTATCTGCATGATGGATGAAGATTTTAGTCACAACAGAACACCTTGTTTGGATTGGAGGGGGGGAAGTTTTGCACTTTTACAGGGGAGTACTTTTGAACAGTGTTGTTTGGTCAGTGTGTGAACAATTACAGTGCTAACAGAAAGTCAGGAGTTCGAGCTGAGAAGACTTTGTGGGTTTGGGGAAGACAGATTTTGCAAGTTTTCTGTCGGTCCACTGGGGATTCGGGTGAATAGGCTCCGCTGTGCACAGAGCAGTTAGGAAGTTTGGAAAGTGCAAAAGTAAGTTGAAGGTGCTAAGTTGTCAACAAGCCATCAGGCAGCAGGGTGGATGTAATGAGCTTTGTGTGCGTGTGAGTGTGTGCCTCTGAGAGTATGAGACGAAAGAGGTACTTTTGAAGGTGTCTGCGTGCTTGAATGTGTGCATCTTTTTTTTGTGTGTGTGTGTGTGTGTGTGTCTGTGCTCTATAGTCATTCTTTTTGCCCTTTCCTTTCACACCTGCTCCTATTTCATTTTACACACACTTAGACAAGTCACTCAGAAAACCATTTTAATGGAAAGACAGCAAAATAGCTTGGCAAACACTGCAGATTTGTCAATCCTGACTACTTTACCAGGCTTTTATTTGCTCACTAATCTCAGCAAATACACGATCAATGAACACTATTAAGTCATGCTCAACCTAATTTCCTGCTTGTTTACAGTGGCCTACTGCATAAATACCATAAAGGCCATCTTTGTATGGAGGTAAGTCTTTGTCGTAATTGTTTTGAGGTCCTTGGGTGGAGGTCACTGCTGCCGTTGGAGTGCGTCTTTGCATATCGACTCCAGATAATGTTTGAAAACATGACTTATTGATTCATATAAGGTCGTTAGGTTTATAAAAGTCCTCTGCTGATGGATGGTCATGCTTGGCTCAAAAACATGTCAGTCTGCCTGATGGATGCTTGGCTTGGGTAACACATCAGCATCGATAGGCAGCAGTGGAGGAATTCTGTGCTAAAACATTCGCTTGTATTGATTGGTTGATGCAAATTAACCACAGTGTGAGGGTCAGAGCAGGCCCTCGGGGGGTTGTGGATGTGTTGGCGTGAATGTCAGCCAAGGTTGGAGCCAGTCATTCAGCAACACGTGTTTAGGAGAACACTCTGCAAGCTATGTGAGTCTGTAGCATTGCTCCATAGATGTTTATCTTTGTGTCTTTGAAATGGGTGCCATCAACATGTATCCATATTAGATACATGTTGATGGCACCCATTTCAAAATGTTACCTTTCCATCCAATAGTTCTTATCAGTTGTTATCAGTCCCATGTATATTGCCAGTAGATGCTACACTACATCTAATAGCAGGCTCAGTGAGCAATTGTCACTTCAGTAAATAGTGGTGGTTTCACCTTGCTGAGTGGAAATAATTGGTGGAGTGTTTCCAATTTAAAGCAGCGGTCAAAATAAGAGCAGCGGTTTAGGTGGTGTAACAGAGTGACACAGAGAATTGTCTCTTGGACCTAATTTGCGTTTTGACTGTTTACTTTCATTCTTAAACTGTGCTTGGTTAGGTTTATCCTCCAAAAATTCTTGCTTATGTTTAGAAAAAGATCACATTTTAGGTCAAATATACCCTTTCACAACGTTTACCACATGTTAGAAAGTCCAATTTTCTAGGTTCCCACCACATAGTAATTTTGTATACTTGATCACCAGTGGTCTCCTACATAATCAGTTTCTGTTTATCACTCATTGCGTCAGATGATAACTGCCTGCTGAGCATGGTGATAGGTGTAGGAGGGTGTCTGCCGGCCATATCTGTGGGACTGATTAAAATTGATAATGGCCATTTAACACACTGATAACATGCAAATTGGGTGTTGATGCTCGCACCCATTTTGTCTTTATATTCACCCAAAACCCATTTCTTAACACATTACCCTTTCTTTCTTCTACTACAAAATCCTCAGTGCATTAAACTACACAAATAAATATGACTCCATTGCAATCAGACTTATGGCTTATAGCCAAAACAAGATAAATTGGTGGAGATTTTTTATATTGTTGTTTCTATTGTATTTTATAACTGAGTTCTAAAAAAGTCGGGACGTTGTGTACAACAAAAAAACCAAATCCATGATTTTCAAATCTCATAAGCTCTTATTTTATTTACAACAAAATAAGAGTTTATAATTACAAAAAGTAAGTAGCATGATAAAGAAACAGCCGGAGGAACATTTTGAAACTAATTTGGAAAAATGGAAAACTGCTTTGTGTTCAGATGAATAGGAATCGAAAATGTTTTTGGAAAAACATCCTTTAGACTAAGGAGGAGAGGGACCATCTGGCTTGTTTTCAGCTCTCAATTTGAGTGATGCATTACTGCCATTAGAATCAGCAGTTTGCACATTTGGAAAGGTACCGTCTAGATAACAGTTTTTTGAGGAAGGCTTTGCATATTTCAGCAAGACAATGCTGAATGCATATGGCATCTATTACAACAGCATAGCTTTGAACGGTACTGTCTACAGTCCAGACCTGTAGCCAACTGAAAACATTTGGTACATTATATAAAAGAAAATATGACAAGGAAGACTGCTGAGCAGCTAAAATCTCATATCAGGAAAGAATGGGACAACATTCCCACAGAAATCCAGCTACTGGTCTCCTCAGTTCCCAGGCGTTTTCGGTGTGCTATTGTGACTAAAATATCGGTTTATGAGATTTTCAAATCATTTCATTTTTTATTTATATTTTACACAGTATCCCAACCTTTTTTGGATTATTGATGTAAATATGGTCCATGCTAATGTGATCAAAACCATCTAGAGTTACTGTCAGCATTATCATAGTTTATAAACTGCAAGTAAACTGATAAGCCTGAGAAGTTTCAAACCAGTGTTTCTAACTTTGCTTATGTTGGCTAAAAAAAACACAAAAACAATAGATTAATCTGAAAATGATCGATGTTGTTAGAGAAACTAAATAAAATATGGAAAGACCAGAGAGGAATTTTCCATTAAGAGCCGTTCAAGCGCAGGCATTTCTCTTTGACTTCTGCAGACACGTTGGATTGTTCCCTGATCCGTGGGCCCTTGAAGTGGGCAGGCTGTCTGTCAACAGGAAGGTTGACACTTTCATTTAGTAAAATAAATAGTCATATGTTTAGGTCAGGAACTTGTCATGCTACAGGGCAAGAAAATGTCTCAGCTGAGCCTAATGGAGTTCGTTATGCTTTACAAGTTGAACATTGGCAATGCTGTTGTTGTATAGAGAGAAATAATTGCAGTACTGGAGGTAGTTGCAAGTCTCACAGTTCATAAATGGAAACAAGCTCTACAAATGTGTATGACAATTTGTGAGTCGTTAAATTGAAGTCGTACATCTACACCCAGAGTACTGGTATCCATTCATTATTGGCTGTATTTATTTGTAAAAATATATTGATGAAAACCAAAAATCTAACTGAAACCATCATTAATTTTCTTTATGGGGGTAGCCTGAAAGAAATTCCTTTCCAAACGATGCTTTTCCCAGTCAGTGTTTCCAATGAAATTTCTAAAGCGTGGTCTGAACATAAATGTGGCTCTCTTATCCTGTAAGCCATGGAGGAGGGAACAAGTGTTACACCCATCTATCACTATCAGGGTTTCAAAATCTTAAGTGTGGTGTAGATTTTCCCTGATATTTTTCGGTAATTGCTAGCAGAGTAATCTCTGTTGCTAATGTTACAGTTGTTGTGTTAGTTTTGTCACTATATGGCAATTAATCTTATCTAGACAGTCGTCTAGAGAATGCGGCTCTGTTAGATATCGTCATTTGATCCTGGTGAGCTCACAGTCCTGGCTGTCATCACCTGATAACGGGTCTTAATACGCTCACCAATGAATACACTTCCTGTTTGGACAGCATGTTCAACATGCCCTGGTGGTTTGGATAATATTGTGACAGTCTGTATTTCTTAAAATAGCCTGATTGGTCAATCCGGACTAGTTCATCCCGCTCTGCCTCTACAAATTCATTGTTTTCTTTCAGTTCACTTTTGTCTTGGAAAACTTTAAATACCTTTAAATTAAGTCTCTACTGTGTAAACGTCTAACCTCTTAACCTAAACGGTGACATATTTAATGCATATGTGTGCCACGGTGAATTAACCTTTTAGCTTGGCTTTAATCTCCGCCTGGATCATTTCATTCTCCAAGTAGAGAAAGAGAGAAGGTGCTGTGCTGTACGCTTCTCTGTCATCCTCACACCTGCACGCACTGTAGAGAAGAAAGGGAGGGAGGGAGAGGGGAAAAAAGCAGCAGTGGATCGCATGTCTTCATGGCTATCCAACAGTAAATTAAAACGAGGAGCAATTTCCTGAGGCCCAATTAGCAGAAAATTGGTCCTGTCTGTTGGAGTGACTCCCTTGGGAGGAGGGAGAGGTAGTCGAGGCTGTTACTGAGAGAAAGAGAGACTGTAGATTTTACTAAGACTTTTCCCATTACAGTACATGGAAAAAATTGAAAATGGTGTGAGACCATCAACAATGTTGATTTGACAGGCGCCAAAAGGCTCCAGTGATAATCAAATTTGCAAGATTATACAGATGTAAATAAGGAAAACATGGCAAAAATGATTTGCATCCTCATTTTTGGCTCATTGTCACCATGATCTCAGAGCTGTCTGAGTAATAGGAAAACAGCTTAAAACAACTAGATTTATAGTCTCAGTAGATAAGTTTTTGATGATTTTTTGTCATCTAAGAAGTAGTTAAAAGTCTTATATAATATCCAGCAGGATGTTCATTTTCTAAATTATTGTCCCATTAAAGTTGAGAGGTTACACTGTGATTGAAAAGTCACAGTGTCCTCAGAATTTTTTTTAAAAGGGCCCCGTCTGTTGTCAAGAAAAAACATGCTTTTTGTTGTTTCCTCAGGCGTTTGTTCTATTTTCTGTCCAGATGATCCCAAAATGCTGCAATGACTTTGGCCTCCCCAGAGCCCGGACCTCAATCTATGACTGATAGTGTTCCACTGTGTATTTTTTCCAACCAAATATACTTTTGACGTATTGGCAGTGTGTTTGGGATCATTTTCATCCTGACCTCTTCCATACATACTGATGACAATTTGAGCCAAAACTTCAAATTTGGATTCATCACTCCATAATACCTGTTGCCACTGATTTTCAGTTCAGTGATTGTGTTATTTGGCAGCCTTAGTTTCTTTTTTCCCTTCTTAAGAATGGCTTCTTGACAGCAACCCTGTGCATCTGCTTTTTAGTCTTGTCACTTCTTTTTTGTCCAATTTCCTCAGTATTTTTAAGGACAGACTGGACTCCTTGCTGAGATTTGCCAAGTTTTAGGCTAATAGCTCTTTTGGGATCATGTTGTTGGTGCAGAAATGCTTTTTTACGCCCATCAAACTGTGTTATCTCTGGCATTTTTCATAGGTTTTTGCAATAAGCTGCTAGTAACAAAGTGCTTAAAGATACAGCATTTCAGTCCAGGGTGCATGGACTAGACTGAAATACAGTAAACAATGTACAGGTAAATTTGCATTGTTCTTTGCATGCCATGTTGAATGTTAATAAGAACAAAAATATTATTAACGCTGGTGGCTTTATGTTTCTGTCCAATGTTATCTGCTTTGTAAGGTGTGTGAGCACATAGAGAAGAGTGAGAGAGGGAAGTGAAAGCAGATATATAACCCTGTGCGTGTTCGATTAGAGCCACTGAGAGGCTTTGCTTTTACAAAGCAACAAACTATTTTCCATTTTATGTAAGACCACAGTTAAGTGTGTTTTCGCTCAAACCACAGCAAAACCACCTAAGAAATGAAGCCAGACATTTGAGTGGGAATCTGCTGAGCTTTAATTTCACTATAATGGTGAATTGATAACAGAGGTTCATAGTGATGGATGCGGGTTTCTGGATGAGGTCCAGTGCTTCCACAAGTAATAAAAATCAATTCACACACATAGGTCTCGTGCAGGGAGGGAACTGGGTCAATGTCAGTCCCGGTTCGGGATCGACCCTTCTGAAACGCCTGACGCTCAGTGTTAATGAAAATTCGATCGATTGCGGTGTACAGTATTGTCACCACGACAGAACTCATCAGCCGAGCTCAAGTCATTAACCACCAACAGCCATCGCTTGAGTTACTGTTCCTGCTCAGCCAGTTAAGTAAACATTTATCTGAGCTTGTCTTTCAGGATGAATATCTGACTCCTAATTAACTAAATTAATCTTGCTCCCCAGCTTTGTCGATGGGAGGAAAAATACTTTAAAAAAGAGATGTTTAAAAACCTCAGCTTAGAACCATATTTTCATTGCTGATCACATAGATTCTGTGAATATAGTTGCGAAATTAATACGTTTGTTAACTTTCTTTAATTTCTGATTTGTCTGCAGCAGCTACAGTATGTTTCTTTCATTCTACATCATGTGTTTAACCTCTTCAGAGTTTTCTAATATTATACTTTTATATCAGGTATCCGTGTCAGATGCTTACAGCACTGCCACTTTCTTGTGAGTTGATAACCAGCTTTCTAGGACCAATTATCCTGATTACTGTTTACTGTTTATCCTGATTTACTTACAGTAAATAAATCCAGATAACAGAAAGATACTCGGGGTATGCTGAACTCCCTTTGTAGTACAGGGCCTAGCAACATACGTGGACAACACAACAAAGGGCAAAGGTGAGAAAGGGCTAAACACACAAAAGGGGTCCTTTTACAGCAGGGAAATGAGGCACGGGTGAACGGATCCAACAACAGGTGGAAATAATCGTCGAATCATGGGAGAGCACATAGGAAGCAAGCTAACACAGAACAGGAAACTAAAACAGGAAAACAGGAAAGAACCAAAAGACATAAAAACAGATATGAATACTAACCTTTAACTTGGTAACACAAAGCATAAACAATAGCAAAACTAATACAAATACCAGTAATAACAGGCAAGAACCAAAACACAAGATCAAATAAAAACTAACACTCATCACTAGAATGGACATCCAAGACCTCAGACTCCATAATACTACAATAATGAATGAATGATAGTGAGAAATTCTTTATTTATCTCATATTTGGTAAAAATTTTAATACATATAGGTATTTATAACATCTGGTAGATGATCCCCTGGCAGACCGATAAGAGTATTGTATCATAGTGGTTGCTAGATTGTGGTATGAAAGATTTCCTGAAGCGGTCTGTCAGAGAAAGTGTTGTGCTGCCCGTCCAGGAAGAGGTGCAGAGGGTGGTCGGGATTATCCATGATGAATAACAGTTTGTTCAGTGACTTCCTCTCCTCCACAGCTTCAAAGGTGTCCAATAATAATAAGGAATTAGAACGGGAAATCCCAAAATTTAACACACACAAAATCAAAACCTCAGACGTTTGAAACATAAAGTGACAAAATATTACTTTGGACTAAAATATATTAACTAAGAATCACAAAGAAGAAACTACTACTCAGCTTAACCCCAAGGACCAAAAAGGCTAATCATGGAAACAGGCTGACAGGCTATTCTGCTGCTTGCTCTAGTCAGGGCTACGCTGCATGAGTGATGAATTTTAAATCAATTGCTTTAACATTGCGACTAAAAGTTACATAAACCCTATTGGAAATTGTATTATTATTTCAGTCTAAGATGACACATGCCTAAATTTGGAATATTGAATTGTGGCCCTGGGTGGTATTTCTACGAAGAAACACAAATACACATATATAATTTTTTTGGTCACCAGAGTTTTGAGAGTAGCTTCTGCTCAGAGGGCCTGAGTAATTCTACTTGTAATTAAATAAATTATGGTCTGATCCTGTTTCTTATCAAAAAATAATTTCAGTCCTCTCCAGACTAAATCATCGTGTTCTCCTTGAATCAGAGCCAGTTTGAATGGCCAAACCGTAGCCTGAAACCAACTTAGTACCTTTAGTCACAGAATATAAAAATCTTTTTGTTTTTTCAACTTTTTATTTTGAAAATATATATTCCAGCAAAAACTAAATGTAAGATTTTTTTTTTTCCCATGTGGATAGCATGTGTAGCTAATGTACTAGAAAGCATCTGCAACTCAGTCTCTGTTTACTTTGTTAAGCTTCAATCAGACACATCCAACATAATCCCAGACACTACAGTTCAACTATTTGCCTTGAAGGTTTTGTTTTGTAGGCGGGTACTGTTTAGCTTCACATTGAATGTAAGGACTTATGTGGACGTGGCTCCACTTAAGAGACAGGGACATCAAATATTGTCTGCTTCCCTGTTGCTCCTTGCTGATAAGATTCAGCACCAAATCTGCTCATCCATCTAATTATCTGTCTACCTGCCGCCCCCTGTCCATCGCCACCCCGCTCTATTGTTATTCACTCCAGGCAACACAAACATGACATGCTGACCCCTGCCCATTAAAGACCTTCCAAGCAAAACTGTTTTTACCTATAGTTTTCAGGGTCATTGAATGCCACTGTTTCTATGGAACGCACCATTGTATCGTTAGAAAAGAGGATAATGGCCATTTGTTCTTGTCAGGTTTGATAACCCCAACTATAGCTTCCAAGAAGACAAAAGGAACCAGCCCAACTGAAACCAGTATAAAGCATCACTGAAACTTAAGACACTTAGGGGTTAATATATAATCACACGCTCAGAGTTTCTTCCAAGATCTCAAAGACACAGAGGGGGCTTGACCTGGATTTTTGTAAAGCTCTAACTCTGAGCGATGGTCGTACTATTCAGGGATATCAAGTCTTATCATCTTCTCTTTTTTTTCTAAGTCGAATCGCTTACTTTCTTAAAAGCCCTGGCTTGTAACAATAGGTCTTATTCTCTTGGTGATTGAGGTGCAGCTTTATGCTATAGCCCTTGATGCATAGGAAGGTAATTTCATGGCTCCTTCCTGCAGACACGAATCAGACACAGCGCTCTATTATCAAGCTCTGGGTATTAGGCCTCTAGGTAGGAGATGGAGGTGGAGGGGATATTAAACCTCAGAGGGTGTGTATGTGTGTATGTGACAAGTTGAAGACCGAGCCAAAGAGAACGTGAGTATATGTGCTCTTCATGAAGCAATAGAAAGAGGATGGTGAAAGTGTGTGTGTGTGTGTGTGTGCGTGTGGTGTGTGGGGGGGCGGGGGGGGACTCCCTAGCGGTCCTGTGTGTGATGTATCACATTGCCGACTGTGTGGCTGCTGCCGTCACATCAAAGAACAAAGGGGTGTTTATGTCAAGCCTGACTGATTTGGTTTTTATTAATGTCTTACCTCCCTTTCTCCCCATTACCATCAGCTTCCACACATCAACCCCCCTTCACCCCATTATATTAGCTCCAAACGGTGCTTTGGAGACCACACTGATTTCTTTTGCATTTGTCACAAACCCTTCAACATACACACACATGCACACGCACACACTGTGCAGGGTTCTTGCATGATTCCTGACTTAGCGGGGGCCTCCCTGAAATGTGCCATGTACTCTCCCAGATTGGATGAAGCGCACAGGCAGACATTCATTCCCACTTGACTTCCTCTTTTTTTCCCCCCTGAGCCATTTACACAGTGGAAAAGGTTAATTGCTTGAAACACCAGCGGTGTTATTTCAGCTGATTCCAGAAGCATTGCATTTGATATTAAACAGACAAGAAGATTAGTGTGATGATAACAGACTGTGAGCCAATGGATTATTTATACATACGACTGTGATGTGGTCTAATTCTTGGGACGTGCAGAAGGAATAACTATTGGAGACGAGGCACAAATAATAAAGCTAATCCGTTTTTTTGTTTTTGTTTTTTGTTTTTTGCAGGGGTGGGGGCTATTTAACAGTCACAGTACAGGAAATCCACAATCACGCAGAGAAAGGGAATTCAAGGCAGATGCAAAGTTGTTAAATCATTTTCTGTTGAAACTCCCTTTTCTCTCAGCTGTCCTCACCCATGAGTGATGGGTCCATGTGCAGAGAGCTGCTCTAATCCCTTATGACTGCATTGTGCACAGTACCATCACCCCATGAAGACCATTAGCATCATAGCTGTGGGTGATTGGTTTCCACAGCTCTGGGTCAGCGCGGGTTTTACTTTGAGAGTCGTAGGAGCCTAGAAGAAAGAAATATGTTGATCCGAGTGAAATTATTAGAGGAGAATAAAGAGGACATGCTGAGACACTGAATAATTAGGGGTGAGACACATTTTAGTTTAGATAAAGGAGGAAAGCGTTTGCGTAAGAATGAAATGCCGACACCTGATTTCACAAATTGAGCAAACCATTCTTTCCTTTTCTCTAAAGAATGATAATAAAAGAATTTCCCATGCTGCATTTAAATTTGCCGCTAATCAATGAATTCCAAAATTCGTGTTTATTATTGAGTATTCTGAGTTTGAATTTTAGTTATTATTTACATTTTTATCATAATTTATTCCTTAAGTATTTTGAGTCTTTAGTGTCACCCTCCGTTCATTACCCTGTGTATCTCCCTGTTCCAGTTATAGTTTCTTCTTGTTTTATTTTGATAGCCATTTGTCTCCATTTAGTTTGATTTCTTGGGTTTCGTTACCTTGATTAGTTTCAACTGTTTCACATTACCCTCCTGTTTCCACTTCCCTTGTTGTGTATATATAGTGCCAGTCTCCTCTGTTGTAACAAGATACTATATTCCTGTCTGTTTAGCTCCCCAATGGTTTCCCATCCATGTACCTCAGTGATTATTTGGACTTCTGTTTGCTCTTTTTTTGGACTCTCTTTTTGAATATAAGACTGATTAATGGCTTGTCTTCTGTTTGGGTCAGTTTTCTTACAGCTCACCTCATGTGTAAATACAGTATATAAGGCAAAAGTAGTGTTTGTACAATTTTAACAAGCTTGAAAGTCAATAGTTAG
>VUQG01028297.1:37343-56261 GCA_015106755.1 Etia nguti | reverse complement strand
TAGTTAGCATCACTGTTATTCTTCAACATAGCCTGAACTGTCTTTGTTCAGCTTTTTAGTCATTTCTTTAAGTATTCTTCAGGAATAGTTCTCCAGCCCCATTTAATGAGATTCAAAGCTCATTTTTGGACGTTGGCTGACTTTTTTTCCGTTCTCTCTCAAGATCATCCCACACAGCTTAAATATTGTTGAGATCTGAGCTCTGGGGAGCCCAATACATGACTGAAAATGTTCCACTGCATGCTTTTTTGTCCAGGTATGCTTTCAGCACGTTGGCAGTGTGTTTGGGATCGCTGCTATGCTGTAAAATAAAGCTGTTGCTAATCAGACACTTTCCAGATATATTGCATGGTGGATCAAAATTTGACAGTACTTTGCTACATTCATAGCCCAAAATTTCCAGTTTGGATTGACGTGTAATTTGGCATACGCCAGCCTTTTCTCCATTTCCCTTCCTTAAGAATGGCTTCTTGACAGCCATCCTTCCACTGAGACCATTTTTGATGAGGCTTCAGTGAACAGTAGTTGGATCTGCTGAAGGAGCAGATACACCAGATGTTCTGTGTCTGCTCTTTGCCGCATTTTTCTGTATTTATTAAGGACATGACCCTGTTCATCTGTTTGGATAGTTTTTAAATTATCTTTATCTTGGTTACATATTATCTTTATCTTAAAAGCTTTGGCAGGTTTGCCCTCTTGTCCAGTTTCCTCAAATGTGAAAGACAATGCTAAATTTACAATTTAAAATTTGTTCTTTGTCAAGTTTTTGGTAATGTGTAGGCAGAATACTAGTTCATTCTTTGACTTAGTTGCCTTTTCTACTTTAATGATTGATAGGTCAGCGTTAAGTGGTTTAACAAACAGAAAAGAACTGAACTGAAAATGAAAGAATTGTCCAAAGAAAAACTTTTGACAGGCCTCAGAAAGCCTAGAGAGCTATTGCTCAAGACCATAAAAAAGGAATTAGAAGTTTTCACAATCCTGTAGCTGTAACTAAAAAGATTTACTTTATGTACTTCTCATAGATTAATATTCCTGTTGATACAAGTTTGAATCTGTGATAAAGCTTTAGCTCAACTTACAGAAATAAATTAGCCTAAAACTGATACTTAGACATTTGACAGTGACAACATGCTTTCTGTACACCTACACATACAGTGTGTGTGTGTGTGTGTGTGTGTGTGTGTGTGTGTGTGTGTGTGGGTGTCAGAATCTCATAATTTTTCAATTTTTCTTGCAGATGTCTCAAAGGCTGAATCCCCTCAGTTTTTCCTTTCAGCCCCTTATAAAAGCTTAGTTCTGGGTTTCTTTTCCCTGTTCACCCCACCACACTTCAGCTGTGGCTGATCAATAGACAACAAGGAACCTTTAAGCAATTAAGAATAGATATAGAGCTACAAATCTTTTTCTGTGCTAGTGTGTGCACCGCATGATTTTGAGTATTACTAGCAAGCTAAATTATAGCACTAGTAATGTTCACTATCGAGGATTGGCCTGCTAGCTACTTGCTCGCTAACTAGCACAAAACCTCATATGAAAGGGAAAAAAGTCAAAGTGTCACCAAAGATGAAAGGATTTACAACCCTAAATCAAGAATTGTTGAAACAACTTCATCATATTATGTCAACTGGTCATACCTGATTTAATTAAGTTTAGACTTGTTAACTTAAGCTAACAATAAGTTAACAAGTCAGATTAGCACAACACACTTGCGTTACCTGCAAGAGAAACTTAACTTGCATGCTTTCACTTAAATAACCATAGCATGATAGAAATCCCAAAAATATACCACAATCACTAAAGTAAAGAAATGAATGAAAATCATTTAAACATTGCCATACCTCAACTGCAACTCAAACCCCTTTTTACAGTGTATCTGGTAGCCATGCATGTCTGAGCAAATCCGTTCATTAATTTTTAAAATATTTCACTCTGGACAAAAGCAACACATCAATATTGCCTTCTACAGAGCCATGCTACTAAAATAATAAATGTCCAACCTCACAACCAGCCTCAAAGATCCATTAAAAATATATTTTTAATTATATATATATTCAGTATATTTTATCTATTCAAGCCCTGGTCTTACAATAATGTGTAATAAATGCTGGCAGAATTGGCTGCTGCCTCGCCTCATGAATTAGTTATTTTCTCTGCATCCAGCTTAATCGGTTGTGTGCTCAGAGCAAAAAGAAAAAAAACAATCCCAATGTATGTGTGTTGCTGTGTACATGTGTCCATGTGGGTGTATGTGATTCTGCGATTCTGTGAATGCTCAAACACATTAGGTGTAAGAGGCGTCGAAGAGGCTAGCGTCGTCAAACAAATTACACAAAGAGAGAGGTAGCCTGCGCTCTCCAACACGTTACAGTGATTGAGCCTGAGAGGCAGAGTGTGGCATTCTTTAAACACACTGTGTTTGGGGAGAGGTGGCGTATTCAAACACATTATGGATAAGAGAGATGGGGGTCGTGTAGCAAAATGCATTACAGAGTCGGAGAGGTTGAGGGAGTGCAACATTTCTAAACACATTATGCCGGAGCGATGATGGCATGCTTAAACAGAGTGTTGATGGAGAGTGGAAAGAAAGACGGGGTCAAGAGAGTTTCTGTTTTATTTCGCCGAGGTGTGTGTGCTTTGTCTGTCCGCTGAGTGCTGACTGAGTTTTGACATCAGCTCAGCCTGGGTACACAAACCTACCAGAGTGACTCGTTTTTCCTCCAAGCACACTTGAGAGTTTATTGGCGCACACATAGTCATGGTGAACATAGTCAACTGACAAATGCGCACATACGTTCCCGTCGTGTAGGCAAATGGGAAGAAAGTCGCATACTGTCGAGCACACCCTATTTTTCCTATGCTTGAGTCGTTCAATAGCACCAGCTTGTAGAATCCCTCCCAGAACTACACTTCTGACCCCACCAATAAAGCCAGTCATGAAAGATTAAGCACAGATTCAAAAAAAACTTCAAGACATGTTGTTCCATAGTTTATCTCAACACTTTGTCCAGCCCAATTAACCTTACAAACAGGCCCTTTTTACATGTTGCCAACTTTGAATCAGTATGGGGTAGCTCATCCCTGGCATTTTTCTGTGCTTGGCAACAAAACACTTTGTACAATACAGAAAAACTCCAAAAAATGCTCTCTCCCACTCTTGTGTTCCTGTGGTGGCACTCGGGTCGAATCTTTTCAATTAGCCAGGTTGACTTTGCATGCCTAATTAAGTCCTCATCCTTGACGAGCTGTCTGACTTCTCCTTCAAGCCTCTTACTAGGAGCTTACAGCCCTGCAGGGGCCACCAGCCAGACGGATTGTTGTCCAGCTGGAATGGGATTAGCAGCACACCAGGGGCCTGAGGCCCACAGTCCCTGGGCCTTTGTTTGAATCTGAAGTGTCGATTTGGAAGGGGTGAAGCAGGGAGAGAGGATTGAGGTAATCCCCTCTTCTTCAGGACTGCTCCCCAGAGGAACGAATCCCCAGTAAACCCTGAAGACTCTAGACCACCAACCGCCATCAGAATTGCTGTTTACTCATCACAGCCCAGCAGGTAGACAGCCAAATAAGAAGACTCGCCCACCCTGACATGAATACATGTATGTTTTAAATGCTATTGTTTAGTTGCTGAAATCAAAACATGTTGGTTCTTGGTCAAGCGTAAAATAAAGGAGTTGTCTGGTTAGGATAAGAGGCCTCATGCTGTGTAGCAGCATGATGGGGATTTTGTGTTGTACCTACCACATTTTATGTAGAAAACAAATGGCCAAACTCCTCTTCACTTAATTATTTAGAATGGTAATTCATTCACCCGAAGAAAAACCTTAAAGAATGCCAAAATTAGACTGGGTAAAGAATTATCATTACAAACCTGGAAACTTTAAAAAATTTCATTTTCTTCTGCCTTCTGGCCTTTGGGAGCAAAATTGCGTGTTGTGGGTGGTTTGATTCAAGTTTGAAGGAAATGCAACATAAGTAAAGGCTGTTGACTCTCAAAAGCATTCAAACACACCTGTGGCACGCAGGTGTTTTGGGACATGTCCTTGCTGTAGAGATTACATAGCATGATTCTACAGTGTTGGTGCGTGTGGATTATAATAGATGACTCAAAGGGCAGGCATTTTGTCAGAGGGCATGTCTTGTTTTGAGATGTAGGCTTTGTCTTCATATTTGCTCTGACAGCTGTTTTTCTAAGGTGATCTCTTATATTGAACATATAGTCGTGTTAATCATTAATAGCTTAGCTGGCGAGGTTAAACGTTTCAACTGTTCAACATCCCACAACAAAGAATGCAATGACTTGTTTGTGTTAAAAACCTGTACCCTTTTAAAGGATTAGGGAGGGGATAAGCACAATACAGGAAACTGTCTAGTTATTGCAAAATCAGGTTCATATTGGTATGTTTTACGGTTGTAGGGTGAATTAAGTGTTAACAAAAATCCCCACACAGCTAATTATCTTTCATTTCTTTTGGATGAACACCATATTATTTTGGTACAGTTTGATTTCAGAGTAAATATTATTGATGATGCAAATGTACTGTAAGGCTCAGTGCCCAGTAGTGTGAAATTTCTCTCTCTCTCTCTCACGGTGCACCTGTGCCTGTGAGTCAGCCTCAGAATTAAGCCAATACCAACAGGCTGTCTTTCATCGCAGTGTGACAGAAGCACACGAGATTAGAGCAGAATCCACCCAAAACAACCACACTGAGCTCAGGGATAATCCAGAGCCCAAACATCAGAGGGAAACAGGAGGACACTGCTCCATCTATCATCCAACGAGAATCCACCCTGAAGAAAAACACAGGGACGAGTGATGCCTCGCTATTGTCCAACATAGCTGGCACAGGAAAAACAGGATGTGATGAGTTTCTGTGCCTGAGGTGACTGGTGAACCACAGTGGCACCAGCCTGGAAACTTGTATGTTGGCGCAGCTTTTTGAGCCTGCACGAAAGGTTTCTTTCTGGGGGTTTTTTGTTTTGTTTTGTCCTTGCTCCATTTGGAAGCAGACAAGTGTGCAAAAAAGAAAGTTGGATCAAATGCAGCTTTATCAATGAGTTGTGCATATGAAGCTCTGAATAGACTTCAGGCTTTGGGGTATTTTTAAATTGTGACTCTAGCAAAATAAAAGCTGTGCTAATTTGAACAATATACCATTATGCTCCATTCATCGCTCAGGTGAGTGATGTGGTTTCTTAAATTGTCAGTGTTCTACATCTTATTTTACAGTCATGACAAAGGCTGTAGTTCAAAGGCATGACTCGGCGCCAAAACATATGCAATACAGCTGTTTCTGACACTCAATATATCCGTATCATCTTAATCTTTTCTTTTTATCAAGAACCAACACCCCACCGCACACACACAGCCCCTTACTTATGTACAGTATTATGCTGGCTCTTCCTACTGAAGTGCAAGATGGCTAGAGTACAGTGAGCCTGTAAGCATGCCCGTGCATGACGCAGTTATGCGTGCGTGTGTTAGGGAGCTTTGCCCAGTTCTCACCAGCAGGACCAGAGGCTGTTTTTAAAGCTGCATTTCTCGCGTCAGTTCTCCGAGACATCGGGACTGTCGGGTCAGAGAAAAGGAGCCTTTGACTGAAGAGGAATGAGACTGATCCCTTGCCAGACAGCCTCAGCTGGGGGGCTACCATCCACTAATATTTCCAACAAGTCTCCACCCCCGCAGACCCTCCACCGTCCACCCACTGTCCACCCTCCCTCCATTCATTTCTGGACATGCAGCGATAACAAAATTTCCAGGGAACTGTCCAAACAGAATGTGCTGTGAGTTGTTTCAGACATGGCACAAGTTGGTATTAGATGGCGGTCGCCTGTGCATTATCAGCACTTTAACAGGGGAAATAAGGTTCCTGTTTGTGACACTGAGTAGTGGAACAAACCACAACTCATCATTTGTCCTGTGAATTGATTGTGTGTCTGTTCTCTCTCCTAATTTCCCAGATAGAAGACTATTCAAGCTGGTCCTTTATGCTTGAGCTTGAGATATTTTCGCTCATGTCCCAGATGGACTGTGTTGTGCCGGTCAAAGAGAACATACCAATGACACACTGACTTATTTATTTTAAATAGGGCTTGTTGTAAACACACAAATAGCTGACCTTCATGATTCTTTGTCTTCTTTCTCTCATTCTCCGTCTTTTTTTTCTTGTTTTTCTTGGTCACTTGAGGAGACAACATCATGGTCACTCCTCCTGATCTCTGGACAGTCTTTTGTTTTTTTTCAAAGTCACAACGAAATTCTTTAAAGACATTTATTATAAGATAGTAAAGAGTAATGGGGTGTTTCATTTGCCATAATGAAACCTAATCATCCTCTGGATGGTCCTTTGAATCCATCTCTGTGGTTTAATAGTCTAAGTTGAGAATGGTTCTTGGTCTGCAGTCTGTCAGGAAAAGTAGTTCGAGGAAGGTATTCCTTTACATACATTAAAGGACTGAAGCGTGTGGATGATGAGGAGATAAGTAGTGACTTTTTTCTTCTGGAAAAATGGATTCTGACAGACGCTGGTGAATACTTTAAGAGAACTCTCAAGAGATTTTTTTTTTTGTGGAAATAAAAATATCTTTTTTCTGTTATGCTAATTCTGACTTTTGACCAACAGTGAGCCATCTTGACAGTCTGTGAGGAAAAGCAAAAAGGAAGAAGATGCTTTAGTTAAGTTAATTTTACTCATCAAAACTGGGACTCAGACTTTGCGTAAATACTGGACAGGTTGTTAGAACAAGCAAGGTAATAGCAAGTGATATTATAGTCACATTATTTGTATCATCTCAAACGTCATTGAAAAATTCAGTTCAGTGGCTCATATTAACTGAAGTGACACCTAACAGGCAGTAAATGGCAGCAGCCACCTGTGGTTGAACTATACACAGCTGCCATAATATAAAAGACACACATTATGTGGACAAAAGTACTGGATTAACTACACTTTACATCTAATGGAACTGCTCGGCCATGGAAATCCATGCCATGAAGCTCCCAGCACATTTTGTTCGTGCTGATGTTAATGTCAGAGGAGGTTTGGAGCTCTGCAAGTAAATGTCTGTAATTGGAGACTGCATGGCCAGGTGCCCTGTTTTATACCCCTGTGGTAAATGGACTGAAAACACCTGAATTCCAAGATTAAGAGGTGTGGCTTAATACATTAGTCCATAGTGTGGCTGCAGTGATGTCACCTATTGGTTTCTGAAATCCCGTTCTGAAGCCAGAGTGAAAATTTTGAAACTGAATTTAATGAGAGAGGGGTGTCTAACTGTGTTCATTGGCTCCCGACCTGTCAATCACAAGTCACTAGTCAATGAGCATGGCCTAAATAATCCTCCTTTCTGAAACATATGACTGAGATTTTCCAAATGGACTTAATTTTTTATTCAATATTTTTCAAAATGAGAGATTGAGACGATAAAATTAGGAAAGTGTTTATAGAAATCAAGTCATAAAACTGTTATCTGTTTGCCAACCAATTCAATTTAGTTTAATTGTATTTATGTAGCACCAAATCACAACAACAGTTGCCTAAGGCACTTAATATTGTACGGTAAAGACTATGACTATTGATAATGACTGGTGTTTACCAGACTGGACTGGTTTGCAGGCCTGTGTGACCAGGGCCTTAGTCACATGACTTGACATTGTCAACATGATTGTCACACGCCCAGCAAGCAAATTAACGTAACATGGTTTCAGTCACCCGTGTGGGAACCAGAAAAATGGGACCAGAAGTCTTTTTAGAACCACAGCTTTCACCCCCAGTGGCCATTAAAACAAAGGCAGGTTTAAGTCACTTCTTTACTGGCGTCACTGTTCAGACCTGAAAGCTGTATCCATTTCATTTTTTACACAGTCAGTGGTGAGAACCCAGCTGTCCAAATACAAATCCTAATCCTAATGAGTGGTTAAACAGATTCATCACTTCATCACAAGGATTTAAAATACTCATCTTTAAACCAGTCCAAGTGGCTCAACTGCTGATTTTGACTTAAAGTGCTGGCTTCATATTTAAAATCCAGAGGTGTGACCAAACCTTAAGACGCAAGTTTTCTGCTGCAGGAATGACAGATTTGGAAGTATGCAGTCTCATCAAAGGTGTTTTTAATGTAGTATGAATAATTGTAGCTGGTTAGAAATCCTCACTCATTAAATAGTTGCTCTTGCGTTACCTTTTTTCAAACAGCACTTTCATATCTGCCTACTGCATCAAACTTGCTCTACACTTTTGTGTGCAGCCAACAGTTTTCTGTTTAGAATGTGCCTATGTGCCAAGAAAAAGTGAAAGATAATTGGTCACCTAGGAGGTTTTAATGGAGCTGCTCTGATGGAGTCATTTAGTTGTACCGCTTTGCATTTCATCACTTCTGTCTGTCAATTATACTTGATTTACAAGGTGTCTAAGGGACGGCAAATGTGAAGCATCAATTTGTGAGTGGGTGATTGCGCTAGAGAGAACGGAGATGGCAGGATATATCATTCATTAACGTGGCAGGTTGTCCTTCAATTATGCCTCGTCAAATTTGAGTGAGTCATTTCAGTCACTGCTCTTATCAGGAATGACCTCTCGCAGGTTTAAAGCAAGAGTATGCATGATTGTGCATATGTGACTTTTATAAGAACATAACCGCTAAGAAAGCCTGGGAGATTTTTCCAGAGGCATTGTGCTTTTGTACAGGTGGGACTCATCGCTCACCATGAAGGCCTGTCAGAAGTCTGTGTTTACACAGATGGTTTGTGTTCACCCAGGGCTCTATATGAATGCTGTAAAGCTAGCAGAATAAGAGTACTTTGTCTGCCCTGTAATGAATGGGAGTACATGACAGTTTTGTTCTCAAGGTTACATGACACGCGGTCTCATAAAAAAGTTAAAGGTGACAGACATGAACCTTTCCCCCCCACACACACTGACTGAGGAACAAATGTTTTACTGGAGTTTCCCCAGGCTGCGTTATGAGCCTTGATAAAGCTGACCTGATAATACTGTGCTAATGGTTTTGGGAGAAGGCTGCGACAATAAATAAGAAAAGGTAATTACGGTTAAAAGGTTAAAAACAAGGGTCTAGAGCTCTGGTTAGGGGTATGGTTTTTATCTGAAGGTAAAACAAATGATGATGAGAGGTGAAAATGTTTAGCCGCTCTGACAAAACGGCAGTGTACTTGTGATTAGTTTTGTTTCTCTTGATAAAACGCAGCGCACTTTTCCCTTGGTGAGGATGTGTGAGGCTGTTCACACAGCTGGTGCAAAGTGGGGAAATATGTGGTGGCTGATTCGCCCACATGCCACAAGGCATCTATTATACGAAAGGGAGACATTTGGCGATCAAGCTAAAAAATGCACAATTTTACTTTCAGATAGCTTTAACTGCAATCATATGGTAGTGATCAATGCTGGCCTTACTTCTCAAGGTATATTATACTTCTCATTTATTCGTTTAAATGGAAAGTTATCACTTTACTTAACTCCCTGAGAGCAGTGATTTATTGTAGCCTTCACGCAATATATTAGTTATGCACACCGAACTGGCAAGAGCTGCATCTCCTACTACTGAAAATGGACTTTGGTCAGATTCCCAACTTTCCAAAGGATTGGATTTTTTTTCTTTAAAGTAATAACACTATACAAAATCTAACATTCAGTGCCAGAAAATAATTCCACATTGAGAAGAAAAGTATCAGTGTCCTTTACTTATCTATGCTTCATTAATGTGATGGATGCGGTCACATGCATAAACTGTAAACAGTGCATATGTCTTGAGTGGCGATGCTTAAAAGGGCCAATTTAACTAAATCAGACTTTGCGACTCTAATGTTATTCCTGGAAAGTAAAACTTCATTAATCAGTCTTCTGAACACTGACAAGTAATTCAATTAGTTATGTCTGCCCGGCTCAGACACTAACATTATTGACGTTTCATTTTGATTTAGTTCGTTCCCTTTAGAAGTAAAAATGCATTCATGGTGGAAGCGGAAACTCTGTACCAGCCAGAATCCCTCGGCTAACTTTCTCGAACATGCTCTAGTAAATAAGTCAGATATGTCATAAATAAAATAGGTTGAGACATTTTACATAAAGATATAAGATTTAAGGGGCGCTGTGGGATTTCACGCTTCAGTTTGACTTAAAAACAAGAGAACTCCCATTTGACCACTCGCTCAGCAGGACGAACGCAGTTGGTGTCTCTGTGTGTCTGTATGTCTCTGCGGCTCTCCTCATTTAACACACATATTCTTGGAAGCGAATGTGAGCCATATTAAATCTGACTCCTCTGGTGCGCAGTAATGCGAGCGCCGGCGGTTAGTTTTATATGTTTCACAAGCATGTAAATATTTAATAGAAGAGCGGGATGGAGTGCTGTGTCACTGTTCAGGCTCTGTCGGCCCTGCAGACGAAGACGGATGAAATACTAAAAGAATTTCTTCCTGACAGAATAAATTATGAAGCAGCTAAAAAAACTCAAACGCAGGTCTTATTCGTCATTACAGTCACATTCTTGGATTGTGTGACACAGACACGGATATACAAGCTGTTTATGCTTGGAGATGATGTTAGTTGGTATAGATGTTGTTACCTAACTTGATATGGATGAAACACGATGGTAGCCAACAGCATTCCAGAGTTAGGTTGTGTGTTTGGGCATCTGTTTGGCATTTTGTTGCTACATACTGAGTGCGAAAGTAAATAGCAGTTATGGCTCATCTTCATCCTCTTCTTCTTTTTCCGTCTGCTCCCTATTAAGGGTCGCCAGAGCAGACCATTTGCCTCCCTCTCACCCTGTCCTTTGCATCCGTTTCTGTCAGCCAACTTTCATCCTTTCACCTCATCAATTAACCTTCTCTGTGCTCTTCTTTCTTCTCCCCTTAAAGCAGCCACAGTCCCTACATATAAAGTCTCTACTCTCACTGCCACACTCATTTCTCATCCTCCATTGTCTTTGCCCAGTAGTAGCACAGTTTTCACCAGCACCCTCTTGGTCAACAGCAACCTCCCAAATTATCCAAGCATGGAAAAAAAACACTGTCAACTTTTAGTTAGCAACTCCTGCTTTACATTAAAAAGTAAAAAAAAATAAAAATAAATAAATAAAAATGCTCTTGAGGAGGCTGTGTTGGTTGTCAAGGGTTTGTATTTCTTGTCATCATTATTTTTATCCAGTAAATAATAAATAATTGCTAAAAAATGTTTAAAAAAAATAAAATATAATATAATATAATATAACAATATTAATAATAGTAAGGAGCCATCTGAAAATTTTCACTTTAACAAATTTTGATGACCAGAGTTAGGTGCACGAATTCAGAGTAATTTTGAATCAAAATAACAGTTAGTTGAAGATGCAGACAAGTTCAATGTAAAATTATATATGACGTCTTTTTCTATTTGCTTGGTCGGATACTGATGATGTCATATATTTGGTCATATTTTATTTTGAGCTATTGTTAATGGATGGTGTTAGTGCCAGCTGTAAAAAATGTGTAGCATTATTTTAAGAACAGTAACTTTAGTTTCAGAAACAGAAAGATGTTACAGCATCAACTCTTCATTAGCTCATAATTATTAAGTAGTTTTTTTTTTAATCTAAAAACTGTCTAGACTGCATGATCCTCAGGTCTTCCTCTTCACTTGGGACTGCACAGAATCTTTATCCGTTGTTTCACGCTCACATTTTGAGGCAGTCCCCGGCAGTTTTATTAAACCTGCTTGTAAAAGCTGACACTCCAGTACAGTGAAGCAAAACAGTACACGTGAGTCTTATAAGAAAGGCAAGTTGTTGCTATTAAAGTTTAAAGATATTTACTACACAGATTGTTTGGGTTTTTTGTTTTTTTTTACCTGATTATTGCACGTGATGGAAAATGTTAAGATTCTGCTTCTTGTCTGTGTCAAGATGACCTTAATGAAGTGATGGCTCCATATTTTTTTTACTCTGTCTCCATGTAATCTTTCAGATATAACACATGTTATCTTTTATTACACAGTGTTCTGACTGCATTCTGTGACCATGACAGATAAGACAACTTGTCTCTATAAGTATTTCAGGCTTAGAGTCTCTCTTTGTCAAACAGCAAAAAACTTATTTCAGATTTCCATCACATGAATAAGGCCAGAGCTGTGTAACTTTAGCTTCCTTTTACTTTGCACTAGAGTTGGGGAAACTTGTCATTTAAAAGCTAAAGGCAAAACCTGTACGCTGCACAGTCGCCTGTGTGTGTGCTAATGTTTTAAATTAGGCATATCAGGCCTGCGGCACAAATTTTTCATTCTGTATTTAGTGGTGACCCAAACAAAATTCCGTCACGGATACAAATTTTAGTGAGTGTTAGATTACATACGGGCGACTTACGTTGAGAACGTGACACATGAAACCTACACAGAGAACATAACATTGAACACAGAGGGATGCTGAAATAAACATAATGTATTAAAAAAAATCAAAATAATTGTGAGTTATAATAAATGATTAAAAAAAATATGTATAGATGTTAATAGTCACTGTATGTGTGAGGATGTTCGTTGAAAGTTTCAATCAGATTGCCCACCTGTTGCAGACATACACACATGTGCTCTGATCATTATAGCAAGATAACAGTTTTAGACATTTGATTTGTCTAACCAACCATCTTGAGTTAAATCCTTGATTTATTTGTCAAACTTTATTAACAGATGGCAAAACAAATGCTATTAGGATAAAACTTAATCTCAGAGCCGACACGGCGTGAACAGGGTTCCACTCTGATGCTTTTTGCGTCATCGTTACTTCCGCACAAAATTCTTGCCACTGGGTTTAATTTCAACGACCTAGAAGAGAAGTTAATGCTCTTTGAAGAGATCTGTCACAGCCCCTATTCACTTTGACTCTGGGTGGAGATGGGAGGAAGGGGTGAGGGAGTTCTTAGAGGCCTATAAGCTCCCTGATTTAACTACACACAGGGAATAATGAGCTTCTACACTGTTGTCTCAGCCCAACTGCAGACTTAAGTCCTCCCCCAACAAACCCTCATTCAGAAATGCGAGTGTTTTGCATTTACATATACATACAATTTAAAGGAATCCTTTAGGTCCTGGATTAGTCCACTCCCCCCTCGCTTTAAGGTTTCTATTGGTCTTTTCCGCATCAGTGATGCTGCATGATGAGCTTTCTCTGGAATCAACCAAGTTGCAAGAAGTCTTTCACCCCAGAGCTGAAGGTTGCTCAATAACTAAACATAATTCTTTTTTTCATTTAAGTCGAACTGTAGTTACTGAGAAGGACAGATTACACTTGTGACATCATCAAATTGTGGCTCAACAAGTGCAAGCCTGTTAATGTCAGAGAAAACAACTGCTCCACATCCCCCCTCCCATGTGAACGTCAGCAGTATTGCGCAGGAAATAATCCAGTTTTTTATGAATCACTGTGACACTTCAGTCAAATTTCCTTCCTTCCTGTAAACGGTTCCTGATATTCCTCGTACCACCCTCATCAGATGTATGGGTTGAACACATCTGTGTGAGTCAGAGCTCCACAGGAGACCAGAAGATGGATTGAAATGTATCAGCGACGAATAAATACACCCAACAGCTTGCCTTCATCCATCCCTCCCTCACTGCAACAGATGTTACAGCTTTCCCCTCGTTCAATGTGGTTCCACTTTTGTTTATTTGCACTCCGATTCCCGTCCTTGTCTTGAGTGGATGCGGAAACACCATGCGAAACTGCGTGTTAGTATGCGTCGGCGGAACTTCTTGCTAAAAGAGATTACCCAAGTTCTGTCATGCACACGATGGGGTTGCGTGACCCACATTGTAAACCTGAAGGACGACCTCTGACCTTTCGAGAAGCGATGAAATGGAGGGAAACCTCCCATTTCCCTCCACCAGAGTTGGAGGCTCTTCTGGGGTAGAGGAAGCATTGTTAATGAGCTCTAGAATTGATTTTTAATGAAACCACCACTTTGTTTGACGAGCAAAAGAGCAGAGCTAAAAGAGCATGTGAGAGCAGAAACAGGTGTTGGCGCTTGACTGGGGAGCCAGTAAATTAAGGGGATGATTTTCTATGTTTTGTGATGTTTTTTTTTTTAAATTTCTTTTTTAAAAGCTTAGCATGGGATCACATAATGGCTTATTTCTAGCCCACTTAAGCTGCTTTTCCTTCAAAAATGCTCTTTCTCTGGATTTTAGAAATATTAAAGACCCTAATATTAAAACACTTTCACATGGTTACGGAAAAATACTTTCAGGCTCCATCTACTTTGATATATAGCTCTTTGTAAACTTTGGACAGAAAAATATACATTTACAGAGTTCCAATGATGATTGTCCACACAGATGTTTTGGGTTTTTTTGGTTGCTTTCCCATACACTGCTACGTGCTCAGGCAAATGCCTAATTGTGACATAGCATTTGTGCAACTGGTGGTGACATATTAAGGGATTTTCCTTTTTACAACAAAATGTGTGTGATGGAAAAGCACACAGTTGCAAAGTAATCAGTCTTAACTTACGCTTTCTTTCTCCTTCCCTTTGCAGTAAATACTGTCATTATTACTATAGCTGATATTTTACAGTTTCCTTTCTCAACTTGTCAAGTTACTGTATCTTTTTAGGTGTTACATGATCACCCCTTTCCTGCCCGTCCCACGCACATATGTGTGTATATGAAAAACATACACCCCACTGACCCTAGTGTCCTTCTTTTGCTTGCCAAATAAGCAACATTAGGGCCTTGGTTAGCTGTTCTCCAACACACGCACGCAAGGAGATGCCGCTCTCATAACTCCCACGACATACTACTGTTCTTCCTCTATCCTTCCTCCTATCTATCCTGACCTTTTCCTCTCATTTCCTGGATATGTCATTTGCTGAGTAAGGGGCTGCTGTGTGACCTTTGTTAACATAGAGTGGGTGTGGGTGTTTGGGAATAGGAAGTGAACAAGAAGAGGAACCCCGGCAGTATCAAGGAAATGATGGCTGCCCGTACCTTGAACTTGAAATGTCATTTATCGGAACAGCGAGGAGTTTTGCGGTGTTGCTCTCTGTGGCAATGGCCTCAGGAACTTGGGGTCAGTTAGGATATGAGCAGGAAGGTTTTAGGTGTGTGCTAAAGAAGAGAAGAGGTCAAAGGGCGGTGTGTGCGAAGTACTGGGTGGGACATTTCCGATGTTCTCTTTAAAACAGACATCGGGGATCATCTTACCATAATCATTTTCTCTAACGCGCACACAAGGCATTAACAGCGGTTCCCATACCGCCGGATGAAGATACACCGTCATATCAGTAACAGCACATTGACACTCGCCGCACACACAGACCCGCCTGACGCCTCTCTCCTATCTGCTGTGTCCTCATAAGCAGGGTGTCTCGTGTCCTCTTCTATTTTTACCGTCAGGCGCTGAAAGCCTGTGGAAGCTCCTTGTCAATGGGCATCTCATTCTGCCGCCAACGGCGTGTCACCATTTATTAAGTCGTCATTACTCAGGGCCGCTCCGGCTGCCGGCGTGCCAGGGGGGTGTCGCAAATAGATCTGCAACGATAGGTCAGACTGTTGCTGCACTCCCTAAAGGGCAACCCATAAAGGCGTGTTCCAGCACGTCTCACTCCAGCGGTGAGGATCGATGCAGGTAGCTGCACCGCTATTAGTTTGCCTAATGCAGATAAATGGAAGGAAGGTGGTGGATCGGGGCAGAGGAGAGAGGCCGAGGTCGATGGAGACGGGCTGAGTGAGACGGGAGAGGGTACTTTCACGTGTCTGTCCACACATCTTTTTGTTGTGGGTAAACAGCTAAAAAGGCTGTTTAGACTAAAGGGGTGATGAGATACGAATTGGTGGTGTAAGTGAATGCATAATGGAAGAAGGACGCAGGCAGCAGACATGCGCATCAAGATTCAATTACACCCACTACCACAGAAATAAGGACTCTAAATGTACAAAAAATAAATATATTTATAATTTAAATCAACAGGTCAGTTTTCTGAGCATCATGAAAGGGGAGGTGTTTTAAGGAAAACTGCTTATCGCCATAGCTTTAATTAATTAAATTGTTAAAGTTAATGGTAATATTGGTGCTTAAAGAAGACCAATAACCCCGAGGTTTTAAAATCAGACAGGTCGGAAAAGAAGATGACCATTAAGCCTGATTATGTAAAACATTTTATGTTATGTTAACAACATTTGAATTGACCTGACACAGCACAGCATCTATCATAGTTCAACAGTTTTCTTCCATTTACTCTTCTAGAAAACTTAACTAAGCCTAAACTAGGGTTTATTTAAACTCTTATATGCTGCTGCATTTCTTGACTTCAGTAGTTAACTTTTTGATGACAAAGCTATTTGCTTTACAAAAACTTTTTTCACCTATGGAGCATGCAGTGTCATATCTGAGTTTATATTACCAAAAAGGTACAAGATGTGTTTAGAATTTTTTCTGCCCAGTCTGTAGATGTTGAAACACTCCTCAGCGATGGGTTGTAGACTCCACCTTGAGAACCACTAACTTAAAGAATACTTTATGTTTAGTAAATAGAAGATATTTGAAACTGCAAAAATATTATACAAGTTGTAATAAACTGGAAATAACCTTCTTGAAAGAGACAGATACCGAGGGGGGCTGATATCAAAGCTTATGCTAAAATCTTACAGACAAACAGATACACAGATCAGATATGCTTTATGATACAGCAACAAAAGCCTCCAAACACAAACACACTGGTAGGAGCGCTGGCGTATAAGGGCGCCCTCATACTACAACACACCACGCAGACTTATACCGGTTCTCAGGTTGTTTTCCTTTAGTGTCTTGAGGTGTGTGAGTTGACACATCAGCACTCCTGTTTATCAAAGCTTTTATCACCTCGCCACTGCTATGTCACCCCTCAGAGGAAACAGGAGGTGCCCCCTCTTTCTCACACACACACCAGCACCTGCAGGGGCTGGCGGGGGTTAAGAGGAGGGGGGTGTTGTTGACCTGCCTCGCTGATGTGAATGACTTTAGCAGAGACAGGATCCCTCTCAGACTATGCAGGTTAACTACCAGCATGTGTTCCCTTTAACAATGAGGTTTCATCTGGATAAGTCGAAAACACACTCGAGCACTACGTCCTCCGTGTGCGTGGAAAAATTTATGAATAAAATATTGCAATTCAAAATTCAAAGAAGTATATCAGACAGTAATAACATTCGAGGCCAAGCATAGTCTTAGCATGAATATAATATTGTTATTAAGGAATTTAGACACTTTATTTCTCCCATGCCTGCTACTTTTTCTAGCACCACCATCTTCATACTGAAAGTTTCAAATTTAAAAAAACAATTTAAAAACCTAAAAAAAAGTCAAAAGTTTCGCCTTGAATAAAATAATACAAGACTTTTTATCAGACTTTCTCCCCTGTAGTTATTTAATTCCATCCATATTATTCTGCTTGTCCATTCCAGGGTTGCGAGAGTGCTACCGTAGGCTAAGAAGCAGGATACAACCTGGACAGGTCACAGGGCTAACATTCACACCTGCGGCCAATTTAGAATCACCAACTAAGGTAACCCCATGCATGGCTTTGGACTGTGTTGGAAGCTGGAGTACCCAGAGAAAATCCACAGAGCCGTGGGGTGAAGAACATGTAAACTCCACCAAGACAGTCCCCAGTTGACCGGTGGATTTGAACCCAGGACCTCCTTGCTGTGAGGAAACAGCGCTAACCAAGAAAATGAACAAGAAAACGGTGTGTTTTGGGAATTTTTATTGGGCGTATAATCACACATCCTGACGGCACCCTGAAACAGCTGCAATAAGAAATATATAATGTGTTAGAAGATGTTAAAAAAATCATAAAAATCTGTATGACGTCTGTCAGTCTAAAAAAAATAAATAAATCAACAATAATTTCATCACGTGTGCCTTTTTTTCTTCACTATTTCACCTAAAAATTGAACCAATGATTAACTTTTTTATTATTATTATAATTACAATTTCTAGATTTGAATTGAGAACATAAACATGTAGACAATACTATATTTCGTGTCTAAGACCTTTATGTAAAGTATTCTTTAAAAAATATATTTTTAATTAATAAGTAAATTAATTAATTAAATTAAAATAATCAAAAATTATGAAGCAACCAAATGAAAAATAAAAATAAAAAAACCCTACCTCTAGGGCTACTGCTGTTGGATGTAGAAACTCAAACACCTATGTCGGCTCTGTCAGTTGTATTTGGAGTTTTCAAAATAAAGTCCTGCTCTTTTGTGTGATAGTATTTACTCTCCTTGCTAAAATCAAGCTGTGAGTTACTGTACGAGGCCAGAGAGAAAGGGCAAAAACCTGAAAGACAAAGCATATGAGTTTTAAAGTAAGACATTAGAATAGCATTAGAGAGGAACTGATGACGAATAATTAAAAAAAAAAAAAAAACTGAAATGGGGAGGGATGAATCAAAACTATAAAAACCTAACCATTCACAATACTTCTATCCACTACACTGGCTTTATCATTTCTTTCAACTCATAGCGCCCTCCTCTCTCTCTCTCTCTCTCTCTCTCTCTCTCTCTGACGCTCTCTTTCTCGCCGCTCTCCTTCCCCTCCCCTCCCCTCCCCTCCTGTGGATGGTGTAGCTCTCTCTCTCTCTTTCTCTCTCTCTCTCTCTCTCTCTCTCGCAGTCTGGTGGAGCTGCACACAAGGATTAGAGGGTTGCTGTGAGTGTCTGCTCAAAGAGAAGAAGGCAGAAAGAGATTTTTTTTTTTTTTTAAATCTCTAGGACAGGATAGCCTTACTGTTGTGGATAAGTGTTCTGATTTACCTTTACACAGCATCTACCTCTCATCTAAGTCGCACCAAGCTGAAGCGCTGCTGCGCCTTCACCTGGGGGAGGACAGATCAGCCCGGGGGACTATCTTGCCTGGACCTCCACACGGGGAGCCATGTGAGCAGCACCCC
>VUQG01028297.1:3124-27637 GCA_015106755.1 Etia nguti | reverse complement strand
GGGGCGGTTATTTTTTTTTTTTTTTTTTTTGGCCCATCTGGAGGAAACTTTTCATGAAGGACCTCAGATACTGACAACTGGACCGCAGTTCTAACTCAACTCATATTCACACGATGAGGAAACTGCCATTTGTCCTCTGGTTTGTTATTTTGCTATTTTTGAAATCGTCCAGTATTCCTCTCTTCCTTTGTTTTCATCTCTTTTTTTTTTCCATTTCATTCTCATTTTTTTATGCCCAGCTTGGCTTTCTGCCACATCCATCACTTTTTCCGTTACGCCATAGAAGACCTCTTCTGGCGTCCTGTCGGCTGGAAACGGCATTTCCTGACTTCCCTTCTCAAACTCATTTCCTGACCCTGCTATGTCATGTCTTATTGGTAAACTAGAAAAAAATGGGTCCCAACTGGTTAGCATATGATAACAAAATGTTTATGAAAATTGCTCTTAAGTTAAACACTGACTTCCTTGAGCACTGTGGATTTATTTTCCCGTGGCAGCCGAGTTTGTGCAAATGTGAATGCCAGCGTGTCAGTGTGCAGGGAATGGCCCGCGTAGGAAAAGATACCTACACGAACTGAAACCCCCACACATGCGGTCAACCCATGTGTGGTACAGTACAAAATTTCACACAAATTCACTCCCACAGACCTCCATTCATGCCCTCACCCACCACCTCCAGGTTCCTTAACCTCAAAGGTAGCCTCAAACCGAAATCCAACTGACACAGATGAGCTGCGAGCGTCTTTATTAGGTGATGACCGCTCCTTCTCACAGCCCTCATCCACCCGGCTAGCCCTCGATCCACAGAGCTGGTTGACACACCACTTCCTCCGTATCCCCTTTCCATCAATCCACTTTTTATGTGGACACAGATGTCTAAGATCTTACACATTGTGAGTGGGCACAGATGGCTCCTATAGCAGCCCGTCAATCAGAGCTTTTTCGGGAGAGCACAGAGATCACAATCCACTGGACTGTATACTGTTGTGCGTATTTTCATGTATATAGATAGATAGATAGATACTGTTATTGTTATAATGTGGAGCTGCGTGCAGTGAAAAGCCAAAATGATGGTTGACATATTGGATATTTATTTTTGTTGCCATGTAATGATGTTACAGAGTTTTATTCACAGTGATAATTAAATATAATTTAATAGGTTTGGGCAACGTATTCTCTCAACAACAGAAATATGTAATTAAAAAAAACAAATCATAGGGCTGTACTAAAGTGTTTTTATACACAGTAAATTATTTTTTTCATATTTAATTAGGACTGCAAACAACAATCTTTTGATACATATTTTTTTTCTTATTTTTGTGTTTAGATCACTTACTAAGCAGTTAATCTACTATCCATGTCAGGTCATGTCATGTCATGTAGATTATTTTGGATTTTTTAAATAAAATTGCCTTTAACTTTACATAATTGTAAAAATTGGTGAGGTTTTCTTGGTTGTTTCAGGCAAGTAGGTTCACGAGCACAAACGATTAGATAATCCAGGGTGGGAGTGCTGTTCTTTGTTAATATAATACTGTTGCTCTTGTGATAGCTGACCCTGCAGAGTGGAAGGGACTCATCTTTGCATATTAAACTTTAACTGACTGGCTAGACTTCAGCCCATATGCCAGGTCTTTGGTTTTCATTTAGCTTGACCACATATTATAAGTTCATACATGATGGCTTCGCACACATGTGCTGTAGTATATGTGCAGCCGCAAACTCATTTATGTAACATAGTAACCCGTTTAAAGATACGTGGACACCTCCGCACATACTTGCTTACACAAAGTGTCTCCCCTGGCCTTTACTCCATATGAATTATTCAGCCAATCACACGCCTGAGCAGTCTGAACCGCATCCCTGATTGGGACATGCTGTGTTCACTTAAAATGTCTCACGCTATACTTGACTGACATGTGTCCGTGCAAGTGTTTGTGTGGAAAAGCAATTAAGCAAACATGAAATCTCCTTAATATCCTACAACATCATCATGGATAAGGAAAAACTGTTTGTTTGTTCTTTTTTCCTGCCATTGAAACATGGATTTGATTAAAAAGTATTCACTGGTACTGACTGATTTAAGATATGAATAATTGTGATTTCATGCAATATTTAATCAAAAAGATACTGTGTGTTGCAAATGCATTTTTTACACTAGTCTTTTGTGGTTAGTCCAAACTTGGTGGAAGTGCGTTGGATAAATATAGACTTTTTTTTGTCATTTAAAAAAAGCCTTTTTTCTGTCGTGTAGCCTTTTCTTCACCCTTTCTGTGCATCTAAGAATCACCATGTTTTTCTTCTTTCCTTCCAGAGATGTTAGAGTCTAGTAACCTCATCACCTTCAATGGCTTGGCAAACAGCTCGAGCTACGACAGTTTCCTATTGGACGAGGAGCGAGGGAGACTTCTTGTTGGAGCTGAGGACCACATTTTCTCATTTGATCTCGTTAATATCAACAGGGACAACAAACAGGTAAAACTCTCATTTCAGGTTTGTCTAAAAGTCGTCTCTCTCTTTCCATCTTTCCCTGCCTGCTGCTCCCTCTGGAGTCCATTACTCCATCACTTTCTCCCCTCCCTTCATCCCTCCCACTGTCTGTCTCGGTCCAGACAAGGCTGTCCATAATTCCATTACTCCACCTGGACTAGGTTAACAGTCTCTTTTATCTGATTCAGGCTTCTATCACAGACACACAAGACTGACACAGAGTTGCCTGCAGGCTGCAGAGAGCTGAAAAAGGGAATGAAAGTGCTGAAAAATACATAGTCAATGCGGAGAGGGGAAAGTGCGTCTTTTAAATCTTTTGCCCTTGGCTCGGATGTGTATTTTTTTCCCCCTCCTTTCCTTTTCGTTCTTTTGTTCTAATCTTTGCATCATTACGAGATAAAGGCCAAAAAAGCAGTGATTAAGCAAATCTAATGTAATTATCCTAAAAAATGTGCAATGCAGAATCCCATGAGGGGAACAGTCAGCTGATCTAGAGAGGAGATAAATCTAGGAATAGAGTGAGCAGTGTGTGCGTGTGTCTATTGTAAGCACATAACCGTGTGGATATGTGTACGTGCATACATTTGGACATGGAGATATGCATACATTTCCATTGTCTGCAGACATCTGTGTGGCCAGGAGCAAAAAGTTCAGCTCTGTCGCACCCATTTTTGCAGTATAATTGAGTATAATCTTTCCCGTACTTATTACAGCTCACACATGCATGCTCATACACTTCATATGCCCCATGTGTGTTTAATTCATGTGACACCAGAGGCCACAGATGGATGACAATGAGACCTATCTCTTCCAAAGCGAAGTAGCAAAACCCTGGTTTCTTTTCATATTTGAAGTGAAAAGTACAACCTTATGCTGAGGATTTCAAGCCTAGAAACGCTGTAATTTAAACCAGAACCCCTGTTTAGACTGTATAAAATGCCTGTATTGACACAGCAAATGTCAGAGAGGGCAATAAAACTTATATTAGTCAATTCCAATAAAACATCAGATTTTATTTCTTTTTTTCATTTTCATGTGTCTGTCAATAAAACTCTTCTTTACTCCCCTTTACTGCAGTCAATCTTGGGCTGTTCTACAACGTCCTTATATTTATTATGTGTGCACATATGTTTCTGATGGAATTGCCGTATTCCAGATATAAAGCGAAATAAAGAACTGGGTAATCCAGGAAATATCTTTCTAAATCATGTCCTGGAATTACACGAGGCTTGCTTTCCTCTGATTCACTCTATCGACTCACTGCCTTCCAGTTGGGTGTTTCATGAAATGACTTCTAAATGTTCCTCTCAACCCCCAGCATGATATGACTTTGTCTTTTTTTTTTTTTTGTTCATTTGCACAGATTGCGTGGCCCGCCACCCCCTCTAAGAGGGATGAATGCAAGTGGGCAGGGAAAGACCTAGGGGTAAGTCCACATTTATAACAGCGTCATGATTAGAGCTGTTCCATGTAATGTTTGCTTTTTGTCACAGAAATTACATGCCTGCTCTGTCTTCAAATTTCCCTTTTTGGTTTTTTTAACATCCTAATAACAATATAAGACGGAAATAATTTCAGGGCCCAGCAGCCGTTAAAGAAACACTAGCACGAAGAGGTATTAAATTAACTCAGATGAAAGTCGTGGTGCAGTACCCGTGTTCCATTTCACCTCTGGCACGCTGTACTCTCTATAGGCTGTCCCACAATGACACCTACATCTAAACACACTGTATAGCAGATGTTCAGTCACACGATAGTGTACACAGCATGTCGGGGGCACAAGGACAATGAGCTTATTTGCTTCTGCGATGTACAGTTAAATTTTGGGAGCATGTTTATCTATGTGCCTCAGAGTGCGTGTTTGTGTGCATATTTATGTGGGAGTGTATTGTTTGAGTTCTCGTTATCTGACGCGGTGTGTTAGCTCACATGTCGCAAGTTTGCTGAACGCACTCTATGCTGCTGACTTTGTAAGCACACTGGTGTTAGTGTTCTTTATTTGTGTGTGTGTGTGTGTTTCTGTTTGGAAAGGCCCTCGCTGCATTGTATCTGATCCTAATTTCATAGCTGGATGAGTCTCGAGTGCGGGGCTGCTGGGTTTTTAGGATTATCAGGAATTACAAAGTCTTTTTAAATCGTAGTGGTTCCACTGGGATCTAACTCACTAGCGACTTTTTGGGTTTCGCACAACCACGTAGGCAATACTTCACCTTCACTCCCTCGTGCAGTGGAAAGAGTGTGCTCTGGCAGCACAACATCACACAAAATACAATGATGAGGTATTTGCCTGCTGTGAAAATGTTTACCCTTGAAAATGAGGCGGTGAGAGCAGAGACAGAGTACAGCACGGAGAGGCCTTGATTAGGACATTACTAAAGCATTCAGAGCTCCCATAGTGATGCATTTCCCCAAACCACAGTTTACAGCGGCAGAACAAATGTAACAGCTGCCCCCTAAAAAATGCCTGATGGCTGTATCACTATCCGTGGTAGAATGGCTGTGTAACATGGTCCAAGTTGTTGCATTTGATTCACTGAACAAAGCGTTCAGATGCTGGAGTGTGGATTTACGTTTTCGTAGAAGTGCCTGATGTCATTTCGGATTTGCTTTCCAGCTATTATAGATATTAATGGGAAAATAATACTCTCGAGTTATCCCACATTTCCAGTGCATTTTCTTCATTGAACTAGAGAACTCAGCATTATCTCAAAATTCATTCAAGTCATTTAAATGTTTACATATCTGTCCACCTATTTGGCCCATGGTATGTCAGCATTAACAACCAATCCAACGAGAGTCATTAATATCATCCAGTAATGACTCATTTATCCTCTGCGGGTGTCGCGGTTTTCACATAATGACATGGTTTGTGATCAGGGAAGTCATTTCTCTCCTCGGAACAAGAAAGAGCCGCAAGTTTGAGTGGCCATAACGAACGTCTGTCAGTGTTTAGGTGTGACCTACCTACCACGTAGCTAATGATTCTAAGTGAGACAGCCGTGTAAAATCCTAAACAGAGCTGACCCTGGAGGGGATTATAGAAGCTGATGAAATGTATATAACAAGGGGCGTGAGAATGATGTGAGGGGACATGCACGCTCGGTTTCACCCACGCAGAGGGTAAAACCATTAGACGCACAGACACAAAGACATGCAGGGTTAAGGTCAGCCACGGGGCTTCAAGTTAAGTTAATGATAACACACATAGTTAAAAGGTGTTTAAATACATGGAAAACCCCAGTCTGTTAGCATGCTATCACAGATTTTATATTAAGAGAACAGTTGGACTTTTAGAGCAGATAGAGTTATTTGCTTTCTTTCCAAAAGTTAGACAAGAATATTGATATTACAGTCTGTAAGATAAATTTTAAGATGCTGTAACAGCATCAGGCAGTTACCTTACAAAACAGACAGGAAACAGGAAATTAACCAGTCTGGCCATTTCAACAGGTAACAAAATCTGCCTGCCAACACCTCTAACACTCACTGATTAACATCGATCTAGTTTGTTTAATCAATGAAATATAAGTGGAAAGGACTTAATGGAGTCTCCACCACAGACGGATAGATGCACAGTACTGCGTAAAAGTGTTGGTCCACCCCTTATTTCTTTATGTTTTTTATTGGAAAATGTAAATAGGTGCAGTGATTTACTGAAACATCTATAAATATACATTGTAATACAGTATATAAGGCAAAAACTGAGTTTTTACAATTCTAATGAGCTTGAAAGTCAATATTTGATATGACCAAAGCTTAAACTCTCCTGAGCCTTGATTAAACTCGGTTGCACACATGGGCATGGACAACTGGAGATACAACAGCCCAGTCATTCCTGTTATAGTTCTTTGAACTCCACTTGAAGTCCGCGGCCTGGGGCACATGCATAGTTAAGGCATTGAATTAATTCATCAACTATGCATGTGCCCCAAGGACGGAGAGTCCACATGCTCACAAAACACAGGCAGGCAAGTGGAGTCGAATTGACTTGTGGATACAAAAAGTTTAGACCAGTTTTCATGTAATTTCTTGAAATAATCTTAAGGAAAAGTTCTCCAGTCTTTCTCTTGAAAGACATTCAAAAGGCTGTCTTTAGTTCCATCCTCTGTCAAGGTTCACGCTCTAGGGAGACAAGTCAAAGACTGATCGTGTTCCCTTGTCTGTGTTTTTCTATCAAGATATGCTTTGACTGCATTGGCAGTGTGTTTGTAATCATTGTCATGCTGCAGGATCAAGCCGTTTCCAATCAAATGCTTTCCAGATGGTACTGAATTGTCGATCAAAATCTCATGGTATTATTAACAATTCCATCAATTTTGATAAGATCCCCAGCACCACTGGCTGAAATGCAGCTCCAAACCATGACAGAGCTTCATCATGTTTTACAGATGGCCGTAGACACTCACTGTTGTTCCTCCCTCCTGACCTCCTCCTTGAGGACTTGAGCCAAACATTTAAACTTTGCATTTATGACTTAATAAGCGCTGCTGCTTTTCTCTCCACTTCTTGAGTAATATAGCATACCGCAGGCTTTTCTCCATGTTTGCCTTCCACAAGAATGGCTTCATGACAGCTACCCTTCCCCTCAAAGCATTTTTAATGATGTTTTGATGAACAGTAGATTGATCAACTGATGTGTCAGATGCATCTTTCAGGTCCTGTGTCAGGTCAGCTGGAGTTTTTCTCATTTCTTAAGCACATGATTTCCAGATACTGTTTATCTGCTGTAGGTAGTTTTTAGGCCTTCAACTTTGTTGATATCCTCAAATTATGCAAGAGCACTTGAAGGGTGGCTCAAAACTTTTGCACAGTACTGTGGTCAGCATGACATCATATGGTTTTGGACCTCATATTTTGAAGCTCAACATTAGCAGTTTGGCTACTGCCATGCTGGTTTGTTCGGAGCCAGAAGTTACCATATTTATCAGCTAACACTAGCAATCCCTGCTAATTAGGGCAATGTACCAGAAATACTAGAATTTAACTCAGCAGAACTGGAGCCTCATCTTCTTGGATGGGCCGTACCTCACAGTAGGTCATATTATTGATAATTTCATGTTTCAAAAACACTAACAGCATACATACAGTCAAGAGATCCAGTTCAGTTTATTTTTCTACCTTATGCTGTAGGGTCTTTTTTCAGCTATGGTTACAACGATGAAATAATCAATGAAGTAGCCTCCTATAAAACCACAAACCCTAATTTTCTTACACTTTTTACAATACAAACAAATGCATGGACAAGCACATTTTTTTAACCTTCAAACAGACCTCCAGCTAACAACCTTGCTAAGCAATTTAACTCTTGGCCACACAGATATGTGAGTGGTATTTGTGCCTTTAAAAGCAAAAAGTCAGTGGTTTTCCCAAAATGTCAAACTTTCTCTTTGTGCAGGTTACTGTGGAGAAGAAACAGTTAGAGCTAAAACAACAGTTTTTGCCTTTTAGAATAATTACAGAAAATTCTGCTTTTTGTGAGGTGGGGGGGGGGCTTGCAGTGAGTGATCCCAGAGTTTATTTTAAGCAGCACTGGAAAATGTCAGCATCCATTTACGGCTCATATAAGAGACATCATCAAATCATCAAAGCGAAATGTCTGCGAGCTTGAAAAGACTTAACAGATACATGTGTTTTAGGGAGGGAAGAAGAAGGATAATTTGGCTGCCTGTGTGATGTGTGCTGTATTCGCAAATCCCTGAGCAAATGTGTACTTATTTGTTAGGTAGATATCCAGCATGTATTTATAATTAGGCAAACCCCAGCCTAATCTCTTAAACACATGTGGCCAAATCAGCTCCTCAAGGCTGCTAATAGGCCTCCTACATTAACCAATCCCGTTGATTAGCACTCTAATAAACAGTCTCACACTACTGGGACTTTCAACACGCACTGCAGCGCCAACCCAAATATCCTCAGTAAATTCAAACATATGGGTCGTTAAAGATCTGTGGTAGATTTGCCTGATTTTCCTTACAGGTGGGATTTCCTTAAAAGAGACGCAATTTCACACACCAACTGGAAAGTCCCTGCTTAAAATTAAATTCCAGCAAATCTTTGCTATATTATATTCTGCTTTCTATTAGTCTCTATTTTCAGTTTTTCTCTAACAAAAACGTCAACTTTATTTTCATAAAGCATACCAGTTAATTTAAACTTTATGATATGAAGGTGGCAATTGGCAGAATGAGGTTACTGTTAACATATCAGATCTTTCATAAAGAGCAAAGGTCACAGAGTTGCATGTGGCTGTATAATATCCTACACTGGTAACATTACAGCATAAACAAAGATAGCTATCACATTAACAAAAATGTATTCAAAACAGTTTTCCAGCTTTATATCTCACGGTATTCTGTAAGCCACAGCCTTACAGCCAAAAACTTCACATTACTGGCCAAAATGTAGGTCTGTTATATGCTAGTTTTTATGATTGTTTAACTTTATTGTCATGTGAAATGTAGTGTAAAATTTTATGCATGCTGTACAAAACTCATCCCACCAGCCTGTAACATAATTTAACCTTCTGCCTGCAGCATAACTGCAGCAATCATAACCATAGGATATATAAAAGTTATAAATAATTCAGTCTGTTTATAGGAGCTGTTGCATTGCTAAAGTTATGCACTGTTATCAACAACTTCACACATATTGACATATGAACATATTGATATGAAGACGAATTATTATAGTCAAGCGATCTTCATACAAGCTGTAAATTCATATAATAAAAAGATATTCTCAGTAATTGCAAGTTAAAAAATGTAACAAAAAAATCTGAATGTTCAAAAATTAAAAGGAAAAAAAAGTATTTTTATTGTATTTAGGATTTGTGAAAAATTGTTTGCTTGTCACACTCCAGTCTCCAAAATAAAGAAAAATATTTTTTTAACCTTTTTATGGACATAAAAAGACTTAAACTTCTAGCAAACTGGTATTAGAAGAAATGCAACTTTTACGTCATAATTTGGTGAAAGGTATTTGCATTTATATATCAAATAAACAACTGTTTACATTTCATGATTACCACTGAAACCTGTGTGAACGTCATCACTAGAACAAACTTTATATCACCAACACCAGCTTATGTAAAATTGGATTTTTCACTGGAAAATAATATTGTGTTCCACAGATAAACCCAGTGTTGTCATTTGAATATGCCTGATCTGTATTAAGTTATTATAATAGTGGACGCTTTATGTTCCTGTGTGTTTTTTAGAAGGAGTGTTCTAACTTCATCCGTGTCCTTCAACCGTACAACCAGACCCATCTGTACATCTGTGGCACAGGAGCCTTCCACCCCATCTGCGCTTATCTGGAAATGGGCAAGAAGGCAGAGGTAATTCGTTCGGGGCTTTTATTGTAACCAAATGTTTTGGGGTTTTAATCAGTTATATATATGCAAAGGGTAATTTAAATCTTAAACTGAGCATTCATTAAGAAGTCATGACAGTGCTATAGTAAATTAATGTGAGAGAAAGTCTGAGTATTTTCTAACGTACAGCCGTGTTCATTCCCTCTGACGATTATCTTCTCATCAGTGTTGTCTTTTGTGCGAAGCAGTGGAAAAAAGCGGTCACTACATGGTTTAATTACATCTGTCGAATATTTAACAGCCTTCCATCCTGCATTAAAGTTTAATCAGTCATCTTGACAAACTTCTACAGGTTAATCAATGTACTAGCATGGATCCTGCCGTCCAGCAATAAGGAGAGGTAGCTTTTTTCCTTTAGTCGATGACCCTAGAGGCGTTCACTTCAGTTTAAAGTAGTGCTGACAGTCTGTAACTGATTGAATAAATTAAAAGTCACAAAAAACTCACTTGCTTTTCTTTAAAAGACTCAGAGGTCGTGTCTGTTTTTACTTAATTTTACTGCTTATATTCCCTGTTTTTGGTGCATTTGGTAACCAAAGGCAGCAGTGTAATAAAACATTGCTTGTTTCTCCTGTCTGGAGGAAGTGTTTTTTTGCATCCCACCCCCCCAAAGTAGCACGCTATAATGAGAATGTATTGTAACTTGAAACACGTGCTATAAATGTACCTTTAACCATGCTCGTTGTGGCTTTCACTGCCCTCATTTCGATCTTTGACCTTTTCCCACCGCAGGACAACATCTTCCGACTGGCCTCACAATTTGAGAACGGCCGCGGGAAAAGCCCCTACGACCCCAAAATGCTCTCGGCCTCACTTCTCCTTGGTGAGTTTGATCTGTTCTTCTATTACTTCCAGGGAGGACGCAGTCACTTCAGAGCTGGTCATTTGTTCCTAACTATCCTTTCTCGCTGGCAGATGGAGAGCTGTACTCGGGCACATCTGCTGACTTCATGGGAAGGGACTTTGCCATTTTCCGTACGCTGGGAGATCATCATCCAATCAGAACAGAGCAGCATGATTCAAGATGGCTGAATGGTAAAAAAAAAAAACACAAAAAAAGTTCTTAGAAGACGATCTAAGAGGGAATTCTTTTATTTCTCATGTTTAATTCAGCGGTTGAATTTTTTATTATACTGTATTCTGCTGAAGACTTCTCAATTATATTTTTTCCTAGTAGCAACAGTGAAGTTGCTACTATGAGACTGCAAAAACTAGATAGCATAACTCAGAATAGTCTGCTATTAAGGTAAAATGAGACCATTGTGGTCTATATAGACATCAACCTTTCTTTAAAAGCTGGATGTAAATCCCTGTCATTGGCCATTATTTGGAAAAGTATACCATTGAGCTTTTCAGCAGACTTTGAGGCATTAAATTCTCTCGCAAGCCTCAAGTCTCCAATCATTTCCATTCATGTGCAGACATCAGATATCAGAGCCCATTCACAAAGTCAGTGGATTTGCCTGTGCTAGCAAGATTAGCGCTGCAGTGAGGGTTATTGACTGTTCAGTCTGTCTGGCTATCTTTCGGCACCGCAGAGGACTTAGGGAGCCACAAAAGGTCAGTTTGAACCTTTCCCTCAAGCTGTGCCACCCCATCCCCCCACCCTCTTTCCCACAGAACTAATCCGCTCTTAGCTGTTTTCCTCCTGTAGTGGAGTCAAATTCCTCCCAGTCCCCCTCAACCGCCCACGTCCCCCTCCCCAGGCACCATCAAAAATCACAAACACGGGTCTCGCCAGTGCTGATTACTGTGACATATTAATAAAGAGCAGTATAAACCGAGGAAGTCATTGTTATAGCGTTAATCCTCATCGATCTTTCACCTTGTTCAAACAAATACGCTGGGGATTCTATCCATTCGGCTCGGCAGAATCCAACGTCTTCTGCACAATGAGGGGATTGTAATTGCATGGATTACTGGGGTGGAGATATTCTATTGAGGCTTTATCAACAAGGTTATATGGTACTCAAATGTAACAAGAGAGAAACCAGGGAATGAATCCCTAATAGCACCTGATTCTAAAAGGATTTGGGGTTAAACTGTAGTTTTGGTAGTCCTGATTTATTTACGCATTCCTTCACATTTTAATGACCCCTTGCTCATATGGATGGTTGGATTTCCTTTGAATAAAGGAGCTTTTTGTTTGGATTAAAGGTAATCAGTGGTCAGCAGCCTGTTTTTGTTTTGTTTTTTTCTGTGGTGTGCTCACACAAATTTATGGCGGTCTGCGTATAAGGGCACATATTCATGATGGAAGTATGAAGTGTGTGTGGGGTACACACGATTCACACCAGAGGTCTCGCACCTGCGTAACCCTTATAAATCTGCCTCCCACTTTGGCCGCACGCTCCTTTTTCACAGCTACTCTATATCCTAAACGCCCATGGAGGTGTAACATGGCACTGCTTGTTTCTCTCCACTTAAACCCCCAAGCTTTTGGACATAGGCTTGCTTTACGCGCGACGACGCCTCAGTGACTGCGGCGACTTTTCCTCGATTCTTACGCCCCCTTTATGCCAAAAGATCCCAGCCCTAAGGCCTTGGCTCCTGCGTTTAGCTTTGATTTCCTCTTGCGCTTAAAGTCAGGATAAATTTATTCAAGTGTTACCCGGGACAATCAGAGCCATGTGTGTTTGCGAGGATGTGGTCTAGAGACAGGGTTTATGTGGGATTTGGATTTGGAGTGCTCACTTGAGGTAAAGTCACATACTATAACACCATGGTGTAAAGTAAAGGGCTGCTATTACCGAGCCGTGACTGGAGAATATCGTGGGGGGGATTGGTACAGAGGTGTAAAATAGGGGTGAAATGATTGTCACCGGGGCAGAGGTTGAATTGTAAAATTGTATTTGTGTGTCTGCTGGGGTGAGTTTATGAGTGTGCACAAAGTTTATGTGCTTTATTTGTTTATTTTTCCTCTATTTTCTTTCTTGTAGATCCCAGATTCGTAGGCATACACCTGATCCCTGAGAGTGACAACCCCGAAGATGACAAGATCTTCCTGTTTTTCAAAGAGAACGCCATGGACGGGGAGCACACTGGGAAGGCTACTATTGCCAGGATAGGACAACTGTGTAAGGTAACAACACACACAACCCCACAAAACTGTTATAACACTGTCTTAAGCAATGCAAAGACTGATGTGGCATCAGTACAATTCTGTTGCACAAAAAAAGTAGCATACTTCTTATAATCTGCCTTAGTTATCAGTTTATAAGCCCTTAAAAAAGCCATTTAGTAACATTTACGTGCCCTTATGAGAAAATCTAAGTAATAATGAGCAGCTCACAGTAGCTGAAAAAAAAGTTAACAATCATATGCCCATAGTTAACCTTTACCTTCCTTATAAATGCCTTACAAAGTATAAGTTAATGCTAGTTAGAGGTGGGAATCATCAGACACAACACCCCACAATACAATATTATCACAACACTTCACACATGATCTAATATTATTATAGAAGGAGGTTGCAGTCCTATTTTTATTTGTGTGACTGAACCAGTAGCTTAGGAGGTAGCTTTGTCAAGCTAAGTGTGTCCACTGTTGGATGGTTTTTCTGTTGCGCCAATTTAATGCAAGTTTGCTCAGATAACTTTATGTCAGGATGGTGGTGGACGAGATGAGCTCTCTTGTTCAAAGTATTCCAAGAGGACTAAAATATCGATATTTGGTGTCCTTGTATCAATACAATACGGCCACCCAAAATATTGCGATAATACAGCATATTGACCCCCCCCCCCACCCATGTCTAATGCTAATAATACAACAAATATGTTTACTTCAATACTTTTTATAAACAGAAACGTAATACTTCTGTAACATTTTTAAACTTTCTGTTTATATAAATGTGATATTTACAAGGACCTTACCAACAAAAGTGTATACGGAGGTGTGAGCTGACAGCACTTCAAATATTGTTGCAGAATGACATGGGAGGTCACAGGAGCCTGGTCAACAAATGGACCACTTTTCTTAAAGCGCGGCTAATATGCGCGGTTCCTGGCGTTAATGGCATTGACACACATTTCGACGAACTACGTAAGTGCGTTTTATTTTATTTATTTGTTTCTTTGCTCGATGTGGAAAAATTCTAACCTCACCTCAGAGCTTCACCTTCACACATTATTCTTTTCGCTTTTTAGAGGACGTGTTTCTTATGAGCTCCAAGGACCCAAAGAATCCAGTTATCTACGCTGTATTCACCACATCCAGGTACGGTCTTTTGCCCTTGACCTCCAAAATGAGCATGCAAGGGTTTCAAATGTTCAAACTGCGTGACAGATGCTGGTAGTATCAGAATTGTTTTGTTGATGTGTTGCTAAGAGATCAGAAAGACTTGATTATTTCAATGGTCAACCGTCCTGTATAGGTTTCATCCTCTGCATTCGCAAAACACGCGCTTCATATTTCTTTTCAAGAAGCCTTTCTTTTCTCCTCCTTTATCCTGCCCCTTTATCTGTAATTTCCTAACCATTTTAAATGGCACGGCACGATGCAAGCGACCAAGTGTGCCTCTGTCAAATTCCCAGACGGGGCTCTCGTAATCCACTTACAGGTGTCTCATGGTTGCTTTTCTCTCCGAGGGTAGCCCTCCCCTCGTCTCAGATTTGGAGATTGCTTTTATCCGATTCCCCAATTCCTCACTACCTGTCCCGTTTTTCACTGAAACCTTGGCAGGCTTGTAGGGAAATCAGATTATGGAGCAGGAGGGAGCGAGAGAAACATGATATTCACTTAACAGAAATCCACGTTTTTTTTTTGTTGTTGTTTTTTTTCTCCCACCCCCCTCGGCCACCGCCCCAGCTTCGAATGGGGTTTTCAGAAGCCGGGTGTGTCTCTACTGAAGCATGTGGAGAGGTGAAGGCATGGGGCAGGGCAGATAAGTGAGTTGAAATGGCACAGATGGTGGCACTTATCGTGATGATGAAGATGATGAATTTGCATTCAGGAAGAAGGAGGGCTTTTTTGTGTGTGTGTGTGTGTGTGTGTGTGTGTCCGGTACTGTTTCCTCACCGCTTCGAGAGGAGGACAAACACTTCATCATCAATCACTGCTAATGATAAGATGAGCTGAATAGAGGAGCGGTGCAGGCTAATGCATAGTGACAGGCGCCTTGCTTTACCAGACCTGTTTGGCTTTTCACTGCTTTCAGGGATGTATTAAAACCCAGAGGTTGGTGGGCGCTGGTGGGCGTACACCCACGTATCCAAATGTCTGCCCACACACGCACGCACACACACACGTACACTTTAAAATTCAATTATGGGGCATTGAGGAATTAGAGTGGTTTAATTGGTTTTCTAAGTGGCCGGTTTTCAGAGATGAATAGAGCAGAGATTCAGAGGGACCGGCTTTTAATATCACTGCTTAATGAGGCACAAAGAAGCTGCCACTGACAGATCAGTGTCTGATTGTGTGTGTGTGTGTGTGTGCATTCTAGGGGTGAATTTGCATGCCTCTTTCTGTGTGAGTCTGTGTGTATCTGCACAAACACATTTTCACCCTTCTTCATAAGCACAGATATTGGAGCGTCATTTTTTTTGCCCCTGGAGTTAATTGAATTTCTCTGTAATTAACATTTTCAAATGCTAATCCATTCATCTTCCATGCTTTGTGGAGTACTGTCGGCTGTGTGTTTGCCAGCCACATCCCTAATTAGGCTGATACAACTTCCCATTGCAGTCAGCAAGACAAAGGACATCTCGAATCATTTTGAAGCATTCGGTTCCTGCAAGTGAAGGAGATTTGCTGTCCAAAAGAAAATCTGTAATTGTAAAATGTGACACCTGGAAAGTAAATGAATGATTATTTGTGGCATTTATCCTCATAAAGTAAATAATTATAAATCTATAAAACTGTGAAATAGATGAATAGATACCACGGAAGGTTAGTAGACTTCACGCTCTCTATAGACTGGAAGCATCGAGCTTATTCTGTCATAATCTCCACAAGAATATTTAATAACTCTTGTGGAGTATGCACGTTGGAATATTCATGTGAAACTCCCCGATTCTCCCATTTAATGACTCACGACTCAAATTGCTGTTTTCTGGATGACCCGCGAAAGAGCTTAAATTGAAAAAATAAAGTCCACATCACTTCCCTTTTTTTAGCATGATTGATCGACCTTGCCTGCTTTCCTTGTGAAAGCAAAATCCACCCATCTGGCTCAAGCAAATGCTCACAAAATATTGGAGGGGATTTCAAATATGCTCTGAACCAGGTCTCCTGGTTTGTTGGTGGTGTGCCCAAATTCCTGTCTGTTCTCAAGAGGCTGGAAGCAATCAGAGAGAAGTTCCAATCTGTCATTGTTGTACTCAAGTAATGACAACTTTGCTCCGCTCTGTCTTTGTGCGATGATGGGTCATTTTGTTGTCTTTCTTCAGTTTTTAACAAGCTCCTAATCCCTGTCTTGTGACCAATCATTTATGAATCCCCTTTGTTTGTCTCTGTCATCTCTTTTATTTCACCGCCCTCTTGCTTCCTCTCCCTCTTGATCCTTAAACTCACCCCTTCTGGATTTATTTCTTTTTCTCTCCTTCCACAGTAACATATTTAAAGGCTCAGCGGTGTGTATGTACAACATGGCAGACATCAGAAGGGTTTTCCTGGGTCCCTATGCCCACAGAGATGGACCCAACTACCAGTGGGTGCCCTTCCAAGGGAGGGTGCCCTACCCTCGCCCTGGAACTGTAAGGCAATTTAGCAAAAATTAAATATATAAGCAATAATGACACGTTATAAGACGATATTAGAAGAAACAAACATATCACGTCTCGATCTCAGTGCCCCAGCAAGACATTTGGAGGTTTCGATTCTACGAAGGACCTTCCGGATGATGTCATCACCTTCGCCAGGGGTCACCCTGCCATGTACAACCCGGTGCACCCAATAGGGGGACGACCCATAATGGTACGCACAGACGTGGACTACCAGTTTACCCAGCTGGTGGTGGACAAAGTGGAGGCAGAGGATGGGCAATATGATGTCATGTTCATTGGCACAGGTATGCAACAGATGACACCGCATTAAGTATTGTGCTTCTACATGTTTATTTTCACCGCCAGGGTGGTCCGCCATAAGTACTTTTGGCATATACTGCAAAGAAAATCAGTTCAAATAAAGTCCAGTGTATTGTTTTAAAATGAAAGGCATTTTTTAACCATAGATAGATTTTTGCGATTTAGTAATTACAGATATTTCCATTCAAAAACAGATACATAAAATTGCAATAATATTTTCCTTTTTTTTAACTGACTTGTAATTAATTAATTTATTTTATTTTTATTTACAGTTTACTGACATCAGTATGTAATACACTAACAAATGCCTATGTTGAAATAGGGGGAGCTTGGGTGAAGATGGGTTTCAAAGCAGCTTGCAGAATCCAAATTTCACTTTTTGAGATTGCAAGCCGAGTGTGTAAAAGGATATCATCATGAGCCATCACATGGCATTGGGATCAGTTGATGTACCAGTTGATTTCAATTAACTTCTTGGCCTGAACCACTGAGCTCAATTTGTTTTTAATTAAAATGGGATTAAAATAATCAGAAATTTTGTGAAAGACAATTAACGACTAGCAGGACCGTTAATCATAAATTATTAGTGATTTTTAATGGAATATCTGTCTAGGCACACAAAGACTCCTCCTGTGTTCCAGTGGTTCTTTGTGGTACTTAATTCCAGTTTATCAACTTTATAAAGGTGATTGATCGGTGGGAAACCCCTTTCCCAGTGATGTTAGCACAGCTGAAAACTGTTGTACTGATTAAAGGAGGAAAATGTTTGGATAGTTGAGCATCTGGAGTATTGTAATGGACAAAGAAAAGACATTTCTTTGAAACTCACAGAGTATTATTGTTCCAGGAAATAAGAATAGAAAGAGAAGTGGGAGGCCTCTGTGTGCACATCTGAGAAAGAGCACATCAGAATCTATAGTTTGACAAACAGATGCCTCGCAGTCCCTGTAACTGGCAGCTTCATTAAATGATACCTGAAAAAACACCAGTTTCAGTGTCAACAGTCCTGGATGCTGAGTTATAAAGAAAAAGCTGTGTTTTAGACTGGGCAATAAAATAGTAAAGATTAGGATGGGTAAAAGAAGACAGACGTTGGACAGAGGAAGACTGAAAATGTGTTATGTACATACAAATCTAAGATTGAGGTCTTTGGATGAAGAAAACCAAACAAGTGTGCTTGTTTGGAGTGCTTAACGCACTTGTCAGGCATGTTGAAGATTTCAGAGAATCTCTCTTAATCGTTTTTAATTTTTTAATCTATTTCCATATTTCTTCTTGCACTTAACATGTATTTTGAATAAGGCATACACACATATTTCTTATCAGTTACTTAAACCATACATACATGCAACACAGATGTTAATGTATGACCAGCACAGGCCTGCATGCGCACTTACTGTATGCTGTCTTTTCCCTTTCAGATAAAGGAACAGTGCTGAAGGTGGTGACGATCCCCAGAGAAAGCTGGCATGACCTCGAGGAGGTTGTATTGGAAGAGATGACTGTCTTTAGGGTATGACGTTTTGTAATTGAGTACTAATAGCCTCCCTATAAAAAACACATATTGTCCGTAGAAGTGGTGTTAAATGGGGTTTATTTGTTTTGTACAGGAGCCTACTCCCATTACTGCTATGGAGCTGTCCACCAAGCAGGTAAAAACTTGCTTTCTCACTTTGTAATTAATCCAAAAGCTGTTGACAAGGGTAAAGGTCCAAGTGGAAAAAAAAAAAAAAGCGAGAAATTCTCGGTCTTTAAACATACGCTGTTATCCATAAGCAAAGAATGTGCCCACTGAGAACTAAACCCACAAGCACCTACTTTTTTTGCAAGAACCTTTCCAACTGAGGCAGACAGGAACATTTAATTTTTACATCCTTGCTCTCTCTCTGACTCCCACAGCAACAGCTGTACCTTGGCTCAGCCCTGGGTGTATCGCAGATGTCTTTACACCGTTGCGAAGTGTATGGGAAAGCCTGCGCTGAGTGCTGCCTGGCCAGAGACCCTTACTGCGCCTGGGACGGTGCTGAGTGCTCAAGATACTTTCCTACTGCCAAGAGGTAGAAGCCCGCAATCACTAAACACCCTTCTTTAACCTTTATTTATCCTCAGAGGGTTTGCTGAGCATGCATGCTGCTTTTCAACAACATCCTGTATTAATGTCGTCACATGCAGTCACACCTGGGACTTATCAGTACACCTGCATTCTGCTGTTTTGGTTGGCTTTAAAACAATTGGTTTTAAATGTTATGCTCAAGGGCATCCTGATGTGCAGCCTCATTTCTCTAGCGTCAGACCTCCACTGGCTTATTAGTAAGTGTGGCGACTCCAGGAAACAGACACAGATAGCCACTGCATGCCAAAACTTCTAAACATGGAAGTAATCTGAATATTACACCAGCACGAAACTGAGTCATTAAACACACATACGCACTAATTATGCATTCCAAAAAAGTACAATCCAGCAACTTAGCCAGTAGCAGTTGTTCTGAGTTGTGCTTCAGTCATCTTACCGACCAAGATGCATTAGGAAATATGCACAAATATCCAAAGACAAGCACACACACAATAAATTATAGCAACCCGGAGCTGCCTGACCACTTCACCCTTCAGCCAGGAGGTATGAACATACACACCCTCAAATTACCCTCTGTTGTACCCAGCAGGATTAGGCTGACACCTACTACCCTCCCATACACACACATAGCGCTACACCCCCACGTCTCATTCATCTAGAACTTCTCACACCAACAGAAGTAGGCCAGTGGGTATACTCCAGCTTGGCAAGATTACAGACGAGGTGGCACACCCCATGTTTAAAGTGGGGACAGGCTCCTCTCAGCTCTCCACTGGACTGCAAATATTTTCGCGACCAGAATGAGAACCAGACACCCAACCCTGCACGTGCTCAGATGGCCAAAAAAGACAGGAATGTTAGCCCAGGAAATGTAGAGACGAGGGACACGTGTGAAAAAAGTGGGGATGTAAGTGGTCATAATTTTGTGTGGAGAATTCACACAAACATGCTGAGCATTTTATTATCTTGTTTTTTGTTTTTTACAAAAAAAAACCCTTCAGTGGTTCTACTTTTAATCCCTACCTTGGTTCTTTCTCTTCTTTCCAGCCCTTGCCTCATGTTTGGCTCGCACCAGATTTGATTTTTGCAGCAGCCATCAGCGGTTTTTGAACCATGACAACTAGGAACTAGGGAGCCATTCACAGCTAGTCAGTAAAGCCAGACTTTGAAAACGCCTTGCCATCACATTAAAAAGCCAAATCACACAGTAGATTTTTTCATATGGAGAGGACAAAGACTGGGTCTGCTTTTACAAGGCGTTTCAAGGGCAAAACAATGCTGTATGTGTTTCATAATAACGGCTCATCGGAAGGCAATGAAGCGCACTGTTTCACTGCTCAGCAGGTTTATGTTTCTTACATTCTGCTGTTTTTTTTTCCATCCATGTGATTTAACAGTGGAGTTAAAGGTTGAGTTAGTGCCTGTTTTCTTGGGCATTGGGTAAACATTGCCCCCAAGTGGTGGAAATAAAACAGTACATAAGAAATAACTTGTCATGTACAGCAAAGATTCCCAACCAGGTTACAAATATACCACTGGATACTTGCAAAGTTAATCTTAGAAAAGTTAACTAAAAGTATAATTTACTAAGCAGTTGTAGCCAAAAGAAATTAATAAAAGATTTAGATAAAAAGCAATGGAAACAAAGTGAATAAATGGGTAACATATCTCACTTACTGTATAACAGTTGAACGGTTTTACGTGTAATTATATAGCTGTGAACCTATCCCAGCTGTATGTTTTTATGTACAAAAAAAGAGTTGGGTTCCACATAATTCCACAATCTTTCAGCAAATTCACTCCAAGGTCAGACCTCGCAATGCTCAGAGAAACTGTAAAAACTTTAAGGGCAACATCTCCCACTTTAACATTTAACATGCTAACTGAGAGTAAAGATCATGACAGTACAATTGAAAAAGGACTGAAATATGTATGCCTTGTGTGGTGTGATCACCTGGAGAAAGCTTCTTCACTCTAAAAAGAACATGACAGCATAGCTTAGGTTTGCAAAATTGCATTTGAACAAACCACTAGACTTCTGGAACTGGCCATAATGCACAGTACCATGTTTGGAGAAAACCAAACACAGCATATCAGTGCAAACACCATAAACCAACAGCCAGCACGGTGGTGGAGGGGTATTAATTTAGGTTTGCTATACAGCCCCAGGACCTAAGCAGCATGCAGTCACTCAGTCCCCAATGAACTCCTCTGTGTACTAAGGTATTCTAGAGTCAAATGTGAGGTCATCTGTCCGACAGCTAAAGCTTGACTGAGACAAGATCATGCAACAGGTCAATGAGCCCAAGCTTAGCAACAAATCTGTAACAGAATGGCTGAAAAAGAAAAGTGTTGCAGTGATTCAAAGTCCAGCCCTCAACCAGATTGAAATACTGTGACATGATCTCAAGAGAGCTGTATATAAATGAATGCCAACAAATCTGAATGAACTGCAACAGTGCTGTAAAGAAGAGTGGGCCAAAATTCCTCCACAACGATGTGACAGACTGATGAAGTCATACAGAAAACTACCGCTTCAACTTATTGCTGCTAAAGGTAGTGCTGCAAGCTACTGAATCATGGGGTGTACTTAGTTTTCCACAGGCCCTCATAGCTTTCTGTTTCCACCACATCCATTCAGTTTCACTGTCATTTTTTCACAGGCGAACCAGACGGCAAGACATCAGAAATGGAGATCCTCTTTCCCAGTGCTCAGACCTTCAGCATCACGGTACCGTAAAGATTTCATACAAGCACATACACACTGTCTCCTCCTAATGCCATTTGCGTCTCATTAGTCTGTCTGCATGTGCTTTGCATTGAGCAGATGACATGGATGGCTTAGGGGACAGCGTGGAGGACAGGAGTGTGTTTGGTGTGGAGAACAGCAGTATGTTTCTAGAGTGCAGCCCCAAGTCTCAAAGAGCGCTCATCTACTGGCAACTGCAGAAGCCCAACGACGAGCGCAAGCTTGAGGTGTGTATGCCTAAGATGACTTGCTAATATACTGCTAGATGATTATAAAATATATTACACATAGTTAGATTTCTCCACACAAAATATCTCCATCCGAGGCCCCACCTTTCCTTCTCCATCATCTAGTGACTTACGACACTTCTAATCTTTAACCTCAGAGACCCAAAAGGGTGAAAAGTATTGGGTGTGGGTGTTTAGATTAACTTTTGTACTGCGGCTGTATTTTTATAGCTGGCCTTTCTGGGCGTGTTATTTTAGGTACCAGTGAGCAAAGAGAAATACGATACAAAAAAGTCCAGCTGTGTAATAGATCCACAAGTCAGAGGGTTTATTAAATGTGAAACACAGCCGTTAATAATTTTATCTGGAAGGATATTACTGTTTCAGCAAAAAATAGTTCTCAGCTAAGAAATTAACCTAATAAGAATTTGCTGTGCCCACCCACATTTGATGCATGATTTGCTGCTAAGTTTAAGCCAACTTCTACTTTTTGCTGGACAACATCACTCTGTGCTGACAGCCCAGGTGATTGATGTAGCTGCAGTTTTTCCATGCAGTGTGAAGCAGCGTTAGCTTGAAAGGAACCTTTGGACTTTGCTTCGCTCTTTCTTACCAATGCTCATGTATTCAGTGAGGCCTGAAACTAGGCATTTCCTTTGAACCCTTGTTCATTGTTCTTCATTTCTGACCAAATTTGACATTATAATGTAAAATGTGTTTTCTTTTTCTGATGTGACTTTCCTCGGTTAAGTGATACCAGCTGTAGAGATACATCCCTTCTCCTGAATATAAGGGGGCTAAATGGCAGTATCTCCTTCCAGAAATCCTGATGTGATTATTAGAAATTGGTTTGGGGTGTAATTTAATAGAAGGAATATTGTATAGTTCTGTCACAAAACTTCTCACATCAAACTTTATGGAATTTTTTGAGTAACTGAGTCATGATTTCCGGAAAGAGTTTTTCTAATAGGTTATTTTTGGGTACTTTTGAGCACTGCAGGACAAGTGTGAATTAATTCAAAGGGAGTCAGACATCTCTGATATCGATTATCGAATATGTACGTTTAAAAACTGTGGTTCATTCTCATGTTCCATCTTTATTTTTTCAGTATTTTCACCCATTGTATTCATTGTCTTCCTCTTTGTTTCATTTCAGATAAAGCTAGATGACAGAGTGCTGCGTACAGACCAAGGTCTGCTGATACGCAGCCTCACTCAGTTTGACACAGGCGTCTACCATTGCCAGGCTGTCGAACACGGCTTTATCCAGCCTCTGCTACGCCTCAACCTCCAGGTCATCCCCACCCAGAGACTGGGTGACATCCTGCCTGGAATTCCTGGTGCAGGAGGTGGCGCAGGTCACTCAGCCAAGCACAGGATGTGGTACCGAGATTTCCTGTCTCTCTTGGACCACCCAGAGCTAAACAGCGTGGAGGAGTTTTGTGATAGAGTGTGGAAGAAAGAGCGCAAACAGAAGAGGGTGAAGACACCTAACAGCAACAGTCAGGGCAAGCCTGACAGCGCAGCAGGGTCCAACTCTGCATTACAGCCTAGAGCTTTAGCTCCCACTGCTCAGAAACAGCAAGCCAGTCCACCTCTCAGTCGGCCATGGCTTCAGGCTGGAGCTCTAACAGTAGAAGAGCCAACACTCAGCCAGAATACCCAGAAGGGTATATTGAGCAGTCAGGCACCTAAGAACAACCAGAAAACCCAAAATGGCCAGAAGGGGCAGGCCAGGCTAGCTGGTTCTCAGCTCGCAGGGGGATCTCGGGCGAGCAGCCAACATGCAACCAAGTGGAGACGGATGCAGGAAAATAAGAAGGGACGCAACAGGAGGACCCATGAGCTTCAAAGACCTCCACGCAGCGTTTGAAAAAAAAGAAAAGTAAAAAAAGGACACATTAAACCAGATCGACACACATGCAAGCACAAACCCACGCATCCACACAAAAACACACAAATACGTTCTATAGATGCAATGTGTGATTCAGTGACCTCTCCATAAAAGCAAAAAAAGCAAAACATCTGAAACACTTTTTAGGTAGAAAAACATGAACTCCGCACATGTAACGTCAGCGAAGCTCTCATTCAGACACAAAAGCACACAACCTGTGAAAAGGACAAAGATGAGAAGAGGACTGAAAAACTGGAATGCATACTGTAAATGTGTGAGGATATGCTGGTTGCCTGGGATACTGGCTGGCAGACACTTCAACCTCCTGTACATAAGCTACTAAAATAAGACTGGGACAAAAGAAAAATGTTTAGTGAGGTGTTTGTTGGTAAGCAAATGGACATAGCATGCTGGGAGGACAGCCGTGGAGACGTTGAAAGAAGCGGGAATTCAGTGCGGCCCGCTGGCCCGTTTGACCTGAGCATGTGAACTGCTAAAAGAAAAGGATTCAAAACTCTTATTTTGAAGAACTGCTTGAGAGGAGAATAGAACCTCTCATGTCGTCTTTCGATTCAAGACGAGCAGCACGCTCACAGGAGGGCGCAGAGGGGCTGCGGTTCGCCTCGACACGTGCATAGATGGCACCGGTGGTTCTCGCAGGACAGAAGCATTATTAGATGGA